>JABCMJ010019201.1:0-27898 GCA_014822125.1 Arbutus unedo | reverse complement strand
AAAAAATAGATGCAAAATAAAAAGTTACAAAAAAATTAGTGTACTAAAAGATCGTGAGAGCATAAATTATGTTTTGACTTATTTTTCATATTTTTTTTAATTTTTGAACACAATTTTTATATATTTTTTTAAAATTTCTTATCGAAATGTATCAATAATCAATAAAAAATAAATTCAAAATAAAAAGTTACAAAGAAATTAGTGTACCAAAAGATGGTGGAGATTTTAAAGTTTGTTAAAATTTAATAAATTTGTAATAAGGATAATTTTGCTAATCAAAGAACCTAACCTATTAATATTTTTAAAAGAGTAAATCTTAACTACTTGTACTTTTAAAATAGTAGATCCTAACTCAACAAACAAATTATATAAGACTTAATGAGTTAATTAACCCTAAATTTAAAATTTTAACTAATTTTCCATATAAGTTTTCAATATATTTGTTTGTATTAGTATTTTACTTGAATAATTTGTGGTATATTTTTTAACATAGAAAATCTCCCTCCACATATAGATGGTATTTGGAGCAAAGTTATTAATACCGTCCTGTACTAGCTGGTATATTTTGTACTGTTCGTATAATTGTACTGGACTACCGGAGTTCTGTTTCGACAACTGTTCTTGCTTGTTCTGGACTGTTCCGACTAATACCGGCCGGTACCATATCGTACTGTACCGGTCTGTATTTAAAAAATAAAAAATTTAATTAATATTTTTTGGATAATTAGATATAAATTAAGACTAAAACTATCTTTTTTTATGTTTGGTGATTTGCTTTTAAATTGTGATGCTTTATTTTATATGTTAAATATGATTTTTTATAAAAAATATTATTTGAAATATATATATTAATTTTAGCGATAAATCCGACAGTATGCCGGTACACACCAATACTGATACATATTGTACTAATAACAAAATTAATACGCTCGTCGGTACATAACTTTGATTTAGAGGCTATGTAAGTTTACATGCCCTTTTGGGAGGAAAAGCTCCCGCCCGGACCTCACAGCGCACATTTACGTTGAATGTAACAGAATTTCTACTGGTCCCAGTTTACAAGAAAGTAGAGGAGGTCTAAGTATGGAAAACAACAAAGTTTTGGGGGTGTTTCTGAGACTCACTCAAAGTACAGGGGTGAACGAGAAAATTGTTATGCCAAAGTCAACTGTTTACAGCATTGTTGCAGAATTCGATGTTCCCAAAGATGGCCGTTGGTCGGCATTAACCTCTGCAACTCTAATTGAATATCAAAAATCGCCATTGCCAACATCTCGCTGTCTGAAGAAGCTTTTCGGATTTCCAGAAACATGGAAGCTTCGGTCAGGGTCCTCTATTCATCCGGCCTGAATCGTCATTTATCTAGTTCAGGCCTGCTCAAACCACACCCTCTCAAATACCCTCGTTGCAGTGTCCCGATTGTTTCACTTACACGTTCCCCTTGCATTCGGCTCATGGCAATTTCAGGAAATCCTCATCTTCCCAATCGATTTCACTTATCATTCCCTCCGCCCTCCTCACTCTCTCGTCCAAATTCGAGCCCGATAGGGTTCTTCCAGTCCCTCTCCACCAACAATGTCGCCCCATTTGTTGCAGATTCAAGTGACAAGTCATTCGAGTGGAATTTTGCTCTAAATGGGGGAGATATGGGGATTGTTAGGGATAAAGGGCCTCTTGTGACTGTAGTATTGCTGGGCTGGCTGGGAGCCAAGCCAAAACACTTGAAGAGGTACGTGGAATTGTACAATTCGAGTGGGATTCATGCAGTGACTTTCGTTGCTTCGGTGAGCGACGTGCTTTCGTTCGATTTGGGGAGGAAATTGGAGGAGCGGATATCTGCATTGACGCGTGAGCTTGGATCGTGGTTGACAGAGACTGAAACGGATGGGCGCGAAAGGATGTTGATCTTCCACACCTTCAGTAATACTGGTTGGCTCGTGTAGGTTAATCACCTCTTTGAATTTTTCTTATATATGCTTGACCCGGTTGATTGAAATGCACTTCGACTTTTAGTATACATGCTTATATGACCATGTGTATGGCATGATCATGTTGATCTGGCAGATGTCATTTATCTGTTTTCATTGTTTTCTCCGCCATAACTGGAAATGGCCAGACTTGAGTGATATACTAGGGTAAGATTTAACACGCATCTTTGAAGAGAAATCATGCTTTAGACTAGTTTTCGGAGACTAAGAAGATCTTATTCAGTTTGCAACTAGGATGATATTTTCGGTAAATATTGGAATTTGCTCCCAGTCTCCAACTATTTAGTTTGAGTACTTCAATACCATGTCTTTGGCGTGATCATGTTGATACGAAGGTCATTCACTTTTTTAAGATGGGCATGAACGGCTTTTGCTCTTCCACACCTTCAAAAATACCATTTGGCTTGCATAGGTTAGTCACCTCGTCGAATGATCTTTTTACGTACGTCGGTAGGATTCACCCACATTACCTTAAACTACTACTTCAAGTACTTCCACGAGCATATTTTGTGATGATTGTGCATTTTGAAGGACTAGAATTTGAGATCATATTTTGAGAATCGTTATCCATGTCTTTCAAGATAAATCATGCTTTATGCTTTGTTTGGAACTTGTGGAAAGGAAAGGAAAAGAGGGGAAAGTATTTGAGGAGAAAATTGTGAAGAAAATTAGTTGTTTTCCCTTGTTTGAATTCAAAACAAAATAAGTGAAAGTAGAAGAGAAAAATAGTTTCCTTTGTTTGGTTTCAAAGAGAAAATAAAGAAGAAAAACTTAAAATTAACTAAATGGCTCTAGATTTTTAACTAAAATTTAAAATTTTCTCTCCCATTTTTTCTCTCATTTTCTCTTGCTATTTCTAGAGGATTCTTATTGCTTTTCCTTTGATTTCATTCTTTCTCTTCTACACTAGAAACCAAACAAATACGAGAGAATTTTTTTTATTTTCCTTTCCTTTCTCTTCCTTTCCCTAACTTCCAAACAAAGGGTTAGACTGTTGTTTTGATAATTATGATCTTACTGAGTTTGCGACCATACTGTTCCAACATATAGGATGGAATTTGAACCTGATTTCTTGGGTACTTTAATATTTTCTCAGCTATGGAACTATTCTCGAGAATTTGCAACGTAGAGAGGACTTGCTGGTGAAGATCAAAGGATGCATTGTTGATTCAGGAGGGGACCCAAATATAAACCCTAAGGTCTGAGAATCACGTCATACCTCTATGATTTCTTATTTATAGTTTTGAATTCTTTTTGTATTTTTATTTTGGAGGTAAATTGGCCGACATCTTTTGGGTGTGCTTGATAAGCGAAACACTAATGGAAAATGCAAGAAAGAGTTTTAAATTCACATATTGTTTGTGTCCATTTTGTGGGAATGTCCTAGAATTTTTTTGATAGTGTATTTCTGAGTATCACTGTCACGGATATGCGACATGAAATGGACATGACACTAACATTCCAATGCGTAAGTTTCTAAAAAGTGGAGGACACAATGTGTTGGAGACAAATTAGAAAATGTACTTCGTACTTTTTATTATAATGTATACAGAATATTTAAATTTATATCATAAATTTGTTAAAATGAGATTAACAAAACACTACATATGTTTTCATTCACATATTTCATTACATAATTCAAGTTTAAATTTATTGCATCATTCACAAAAATATTTCAACAAAAGTGTTGCATTAGTTACAGGTGTGATTGTAATCTATCAACCACCATCTCTCACAAAAATAATTTTGCAAAAGTTCCCGAAGCTTTAACTCGAGCCTACTATTTCATTCAAGATCATGACATGTCCAGCGAGTTGTAGAGTGTCCGATTGTGTTGTAGAGTATCCCTGTTTCTAACCAAAATTGATAAAAATTTAGGACACTTTTGAGTGCCGGACATGTGTTCAAAGAGTTTGTAGAGTTTTGGTGCTTGAGAAGTGTCCTGCATTGGTGAGCTTTGACGAAGTGTCCATGCTCCACAGGTGCATTTTATATAGCCTCTTAAGCCTTTTGACTCAACTGTTTGTTTCCCACAAGATATATAGGGAATATTTTCCCTTTGGAAGTGGGGACAATCGGGTTTTTTTTCCCATGTTCCCTCCAAAGCTATTGTTTACGACTTTCTTATGTGAAACCCAACCGCAACAACTTCTACTTCAGTTCTTGCATTTAATACTTTTAAAGCCCGTTTCAGCTGCAATTCTTTTGGCAACTAAAAGAGCATTGATATGATTTAGAAGAGTACTATGTATAGAGAGTTATGTGAAAGAGATCAATCGGATTACAAGCCAGACAAGAAAAGTAAATAATAACTACTAAGATTCCGGCACTTGCAAAGTGGAAGAGCTAATCTGAGCAGTGAAGCACAAAGGAAGCTTAAACACTGCATTAACTGAAGTGTAGACGATGAAGGCTACATCATGTTTCCTAGTAAATATTACTTAACAAGCTTAGGAGAATGTTGAATGAACTTATAAAGGTTATACAGTACAATTGCTATAAGTAGCTTCGAATCATTTGCTTCATTTTATTTCCCCTCGATGATCACTCTGCAATTTTCTTTTCAGCTCCTCTCTTTACAATAACATGTAAGGGAGTCTTAGTTTCCAGGGAATCACTTCGGTTTTTTGAGATATTGATTCAATTATTGCTGAGCAGTGGGTTCAATGTAATTTCCATTCGAAGCAGAATTGCTTTTTTTTATCACCTATTTTGGCTTTAGAGATGATAATCGATGGGATTTCTGGAGAAGAGTTTTCTGAGTTTGTAGTAAGAGAAACCTTATAGATTTGTACACCACCCAAATTAAGAAAGAGAGATTCGGTCTCCCATCAATAGGACAGATAAATTTGGACAAAATGGGCAAGGTCCAAGCAAATTTATTAGTAAAAACTATCCCTTGTAAAGCCCTACGATTTGGGCTCTAATAAGGTAGTATTGCTTTTTCCCTAATTTTTACAAAACTAAGAAGAAGACACGTGGCACTAATTAGTGGATGTGCGCACACACAATTAGAAGGCATGGGAAACAAAGCGGTGTCATTTGGTATTCCACGGTAGTTATTCAACTGTTGAACAGTCCCGTACACGAAGGAATCAAATTGGTGGCGTTTGGCCTTTATGGGCAGTTATTCAACTGCTAAAGCATTCTCATGCACGAAGAAGTGGAACATAAAGGGACATGGCCATGAGCAATTGCAGAAAGGAGAGAGAAATCTAGAGAAGTGATTGCGCATATACAACCATGATCTGGCCCTTTTTCGAAGGCAGAAAAGTTGTTCAAATTTAAGTAGGAAAAATAAGGACTGTGGAAGAGCGACTAAGTGTTGGAGGTTGTCTATAATATGAGGGACAATTGAAAGAGGAAGACCCTCGGACACCTTGAAAAACTACCTGTTTTTATACTTGTCTTTAGTTTCTTTCTAAAGCTCTTAGTGTAGGTGTAATTGTAGTTGTAGCCATAGTTGTATTTAGTTCTCATTGCAGTTCTTAGTATTTAGTGTAGCAGAATAGTTTTATTCGAAGCAGTTGGATATCTTTGTAACTCCTCGAATGTAAGTTTGTTATCGAATTTTCCACTCGAAGTAACGTTTCATTTTAGTCTCTTTTCCCTGTTAATCTTCTGCTTCTGGTTTCGAACTTCACATGTCAATGCTATCCTCTTAGTTGAGGTAAAAGAACAGATAATACAAACGTCCAGTAATAGTTGGTTTTTAACTGTCGCATTAAAGTTTTTTAAAAAGGATAATTACAAGTCTTTTCTGGCACGCTCGCATACAAATTTAGTCCTGAAAAAATATTTGAGCCAACAAGTATATAAATCTTTGATTTTTCGTTGCCCTTGTGGGACTGATTGATTGCCAAGGCTTGACCCACAAGCTATTTGTAGAGTCAGATCTGGAGTGGTTGTCATCTTTTCATCGGAGAATAAGAGGTAGAGAGAGAAAGCTGAAGCGAGCTGAGCCATTCACCTGGTTGCTGCCTCTGCTGCTTCCAGTTTTCCAGTTGGAGGAATGAGAAGATGAGAGAGAAAGTCAAGCCAGAGCTATTCACCTGGTTGCCATATCGACTGCCCAGGGTGCTGATACACCAGAAAAATGGATACAAGTTACGTACCAGCTGGAGCTGTTTGTGAGCCATATTCCTCTAGGCCATTCACTTAAAAAAAAAAAAACACAAACAACCTAAAACGATAAGTAGTGTTTGATTTGTAAATATCATTTTAATAGGTTATCTTTAACTTCAAGTAGATATAATTTTTGTATGCCAGATAGGTTTATATTGTTTCTTTCCTTTTCTAAAAGGGGAAGGTATATATGCCTGTAAGTGTGCATGGTAGAATACTAGAATTGGATAGATAAATTGCTCTATTGAAGTGGCCGAGGCTGTGATGGTTAACGACTTCACATGCCACTAATTGCATAAATAAAATTCCCAAATAGAGGGTTGCAGACCTAAACATCAATTGTATGTGTCTGCCTTTCGATTTATTTGCACTTTGTCTGGTTTGGTAGTCTGTTAATATTCAACAAGTAAAATTTATGTTATAAGAATATACAAAACAGATAAATTCAGTGTTAGAATTAAGAGAATAGTTAAAGTTGTTTGTTATTAACAGTGAACATTGAACAGTAAAAATTACTTGTTATGACGACAGTGAACACAGTAAATGTGTTGGAAAAAATAAATAGTGAAATTTATCTGTTTTGGATCAGAGAATATCGAATAGTAAAATTTGTCTATTGTAAAGTTAACGAGCAGTGGTTTTATATGTTTTGAACAATAAACGATGGGACAAATTTATCTATAAAGTATTCTCTTTAAATTAGAGGACTTTAGCTTGTATGACCTTTAAAAGCCAAGACTTTTGGCCTTATAAATGTTTAACCCAGACTAAAAGGCCCAATGCCTCTCAGATTTGGTCCCTAGACCAATATTCTGATTGAAAAAATCGCATCCATCAATTTTGAAAAAAGTATTACCTATTTTGTAACTTTGGTAGTAATAAGAAGCTGACGTTTTATGCTTGAATTTACCGGTGGTAGTTTACCTGCCTTTGTTACTTCTGTATAGATAATAAATGCATTTGGGTTGGTTCTCTGTCTGTTTCACCCTAGGGGTGTTCTTGTAAAATCAATCATTCTTGTTTTCAATCTTCCATGACTCCATTCTAATGCTTGTTATCCTGTAAAATCCATAATTCTATTGGATACCACCAGCATTTTTGTATGAAAAGTTTGACTTGGATTTCTCTCAAATTTATAGAAGTTCACTGTTGGTTCTCTTTCGTTGTGGTTGCTGCCCCTAACAAGCAAAACAAAAGTTGAATGAGGAGGAAAATGGGACCTAATGGTCCATAGCGGTTGGGAAGTATAGTTGCAGTTCAATCTGGGATAGGGCTGCAATGGAACAGATTCAGACCAGATTCATAATGATCCGAATCTCATTCGAATCCAAACATGCTCCCTTATATTACCAATCCGAATCTGATCTTGAGGTTGATGGATTTCCAACCCGAAAATCCCTTCCGATCCGTTTATTCTTTTAGGTTCTCCTTTCGTTACTTTCAGAGGGAGAAATTGTGTGAAACGAAGAAGAGAAAGGAAGTAAGAAGGTCTAAAGGAAGAGCTACCATACGTCGAATGAAGAAATAAAGAGAGAGAGAGAGAGAGGCCCATATTTTGGATTAATCGCCATGAGCACAATCAACACAACACATGAATGAAGAACAGGGTTGGAAGTTAAATTCGGAGCCGCTTGATCATTTTGATTGTTTTGTTGGTGTTAGATAGATAGGGTAAGGAAAGAGAGAGATTGCACAAGAGCAAACACTAGCAGTAAAGGAGTATTTGTTTCTTTTTTGTTTGTCCTTATCTCCCGTGACAGAAATGTGATATGCAGACAATGGAGAACAGCTCAATTTGACTGAAAAAGAGCAGAAATTGCGGATCTAACCAATTGCCGAATTGGGTTGGACTTCTCCTGATATGATTTTGTTCGTATGAGCTGGTTGGATCCATTTGGAATATTGGATCGGATATTCATAAACAGCTTCAGATTTTTTTGGATCTCATCCAGATCCCGATCAATTGACAGCCTACTCTAGTAGCGGCAATTCTTCTAATACCTGAAATGATTTAGGCAGATCCAACTGATAACTGCTGCAATCTTGCTGAAAGGTCACATTCTTGTTCTGACTGATCTAGCAAAAACTGTTGGTTGCTTTTTTTACATTTTAATAGGGAAAGAGGAAGTTGCAGCTTGCAGTAATAGGACCCAAAGCCTGGCATCAAGCCCGGAAATGGAACACCTCATCACCAAGGCAATTTGTTGGTATTTTCTTGTGTAATCGTTCATGGCTCGTTGATTGTGTTCACCTGGGATCCATGGTGGCCCAAACTCCCGAGTTTTTTGTCAGATGCACTATATGTAAACATTGTGGAATTTCCATCAATTGACAATCACTGACATGGAGTAAGAATTCCTTTTATTTCTGTTGTTTCTTGTGGTTATGGAGTCTCACTCTGATTGCCCTTTGTTGATAATATAATATGCTAGTTTGTTAGCGTTTTTTTTTGTTTCTACTGATTGTACAAGGAGGGTTGCTAATTCATCAATCGACATTCACCTTTTTTAGGTCTGGGCAGCTGGATTTACTGCTGCCCTGCTGAAAAAGCGCAGCTCATCACCATCCGCTTCTACTGAGGCTGGAGGAGTAGAGACTGAAGCTGGTCTCTGCAAGACACAACAAGAGGAACCTTCGTTAATTGAAATTGTGCTTCTTATAGTATTTGAGAAGCTCTTCTCCTTTCTTCTCAACTTGCCTGATGTTAAAGTGTAAGTGCTTCTGCCTATATCGGAAAATGACTGCAAGTTATGATATAGCTAGAAAGTATAACGGAAAATACTTTCTTGCTTGACAGGAGGTTGAAAAGGGTCATCTTACACCTCTCAAAGCAGCAGCCTCCTTGCCCGCAGCTTTACCTGTATAGTACAGCTGATAAAGTCATCCCATCACAGGCGGTAGAGTTCTTTATTGAGGAGCAAAGGAGAATTGGAAGAAAAGTATGGTGTTTTAACTTTGGCTTATCTCCTCACGTGGATCACTACAGGACTTACCCCATTATTTACTCATCACAACTCCAAAATTTCTTGGAAGAGTGTTTAGCCACGGTGAACAAAATGTAAAACCTATGCATACCGATTTTCTTGTTTTGGTCTCCTCAACTGCGTCGGCAACAACATTGGGAGCCCATCAGCTGTTAGTGTTAGCTTTCCTCTTGAGGTGGATATTATTATGATTCCGTGCTGCATATTGTCTAGTGTTTGATAACTTCTGGCCAGTGCTGTCTCCATGTCAATTTTTTAACAGCTCCCAAGAAATCTCTGATTTGAACATTTCTTTGGACTCGGAAGTCCTGAGTAGGGCTCCTGGACTGGCTGGAGTTGCAAGTAGTAATGCTACAGGGGAAAGAGATAACTTATTTTTGCAAAATAGTCCCAGAGTACTTACTGATCTACTGACCTCGACAGTTAATGCTATGTTTCCTGTTAAGTGATTGTCCTCCAAAGAATGCAGTTTCTTCAAAAAACTTGGGGTATGGTCATTCATGTTCTAATTGTGTTCGAACATTGAGTAACAAATTCAGGACAAGGATGAACAGATTGGGTCAAAGTAGTCAACATTGTTTTCTGTAATTTCACAGATGCCGTAGTCTCATGGTTGTAGATAGGACTGCATAAAGGTTTTGTCCTATTGATTAGGCCATGACTATCTTTTGTTATTTTAGGATGACTCGTTATTGATATTTGAAAGACTCATCTCAGATGTTTTCTGTCCATTCTGGCTATTGATCAGCCTCCAAAGACCTCAGCTGAGGCATCAACATCAATGAAATCCAACACTGGAGGAGATTTGGACGATATCCAGTTCAAAGGAAGATGTTGCCACCTTGTGAGCCGCAACTGCTGCTGCTTGAACGCCAGCAGTTTTATTAGAAAGCACGCTAAAATGTGTTCTCTCTTTTTCAACTACCATTCTTTTTTCAGTATGTGCTTTCAACAGAAGAAAAGGTATACTATGGAGAAAAGTGAACACATTTACAGGCTTGTTAAAGGTATACAATGGAAAAACTTGTCATGCAGTGGATGACTTTTAAAAGAAGAAAGACTCAAGAAGATGAGTCGGCATGCATCACAGAGTGCATTAAACACACGTCACGGGATAAAATGAATGCACACTTACTTTTGTTCCCCGTGTTTGCTAAATTGGGACGACAATTCTTTAGAACTTGTTCGGTTTATTTTTCTCAGGGAATGCAATCGAGTGCGAGCGTGTTAGAAAAGGCTTGTAGTTGTTCTTTTCAGAATTAAATTGGAAGTTTAAAAATCAAAATTATCAGGCATTGTGTTATCTATTTTCTTACCTTGACGAATCTGATTTTTCTCAAGTGTTGACACATAGTTCGATCAAGCATATAAAACAAGAAATTGAGGAGTTACGAATGCAAAATAATCACTTGGATATTAAATATAACTAAAAATTTACATTCGGGAGTTCTTCCTGGAGTTTAATTACGTCAAACGTGTTTCCCAGTTATAGCTACGGACTAAAGACATGTGATAAAGTAAATCACTAAAGCTATTCCTACAATTGACTACTAATTTAATGCAACTTCTACTGATACAAATTACAATCTAAATAATCATAAATGAAGTAAATGTTGAGTCTCTTTCGGGGTTCTCTTCTTCTTTGATTTTCTTGGATATTTATAGGCATAGACTGTAACTGTGTCTGAGAAGTGATTCTTTGCTTCTCCCGCTTCATTTCCCAAATCTTTTCCTCCTTTGATCCCACTACTGGCTCATGGCAATTGCCAATGTTGCACGTGTTTTCTCTTTTCCAGGCATTTGTTTTTACCAAACGACTTTAACTCGATCTAAGAATTACACCTTCGGTCCATAAATTTTTTTATCACAGATATCGGGACATCCAACTGGCAATAAGTACCTCCTTCTTCATACGACGTCGCACAATAGCCCAATAATATTGCCTTGATTGTGTGTGGGAAGTCTGATATTTGTTGCCATTTGGCCCTTTGTCATTAGAGGACAACTTTTGGGCGTAAACATACCTCACGCACCAACATTTATTAATGATTAAATAATGCTTGTGGACTTTCGAGTGTCCCATTTTTTCCCCCCACCTTAGGATCGTGTGTGCAAGTAATTCTTTTAATTGCTCCACTTCTTCTCCCCTGTTTGACTTTTTCTTCGAATAACCCTCCTTTCATCTATAAATTGAATGCCTTACTTCGATAATAGTGCACATTTTCTATTCTCACTTTGCAACATCACAAGAACTTTCGATACCATTAATCAAACTCTATAGAATTGGGACCTTCCTTTGATCCCACTTCATTCAAATTAGGTTCAGTTCGTGATGGCTAGTTCTACTCCCTCTAAAGGTTTCCATCACACTTTTTCGAGGGTCATGATTCGCTATCACCCCTCTTTCTCACAATAATTTGCATTCTCGTCTTATAGATGCCTTTTATTCTTCATACACACACCCTCATTTCTTGCGTGCAGTAGAGAAGACGAAGTTTTAGAGATTCTTGGTTATGAGAAGCTAAAACAAGAAGCCAATTCTAAAAAATTTAATAGGTTCATTCAAATTCACAATGTTCATGACCTTAAGGTTTGGCAAATTTCCCCATTGGCTCCCCCCCGTTGATAATGCTAAATGGTTGAAGGAGTCGGCTGATATGCGATATGGCAGCTCGAAATTCAAGCTTGGCTTTTCTATCTACTCTTCTGATCATAATGGTTAAGTTAAATAGGCTAAGGAGCTTTTAGCTGCTTTTGCCTTCCTTTCCTTTGACATCTTCCTGGAAGAAATCCCTCGACTTTTTATGGGCTTGCCAAGTTGTTTCTTGTCCTAATATAGAGTGCACAACCTCCTACAAACTCTAATCCTTTACCACCCATTGGCCATATCTCTAGGGATGGTAAGGAGATGGATCGGGGGTGGATGTTACTATTCCTGTCACCGATCTCCAAACCTATATTCAATCTCTATCCCTGCCCTAATCCCCAAATGAGATTATTTTTACCCTCCACCCCCACTCCGAATGGGAAATGGAGAACGGAGATCCAAAAATTAAAAAAAGAAACTAATATTTTCGTTACTGTTTAATAAATTTTGATGTTCCTTATTATAAAATATATACGAAATTTCTGCTACCAAAATAAACGAGTTGTGTTTCATATAAATCGAGACTTATAACTTGATTACAGACAGAAGAAAAACTTAACCAAAAGGAATTGTGTCAGACAAGTATCCAGATTTAGCAAATCGTGTATTTTGTTTATCAAAATGTAGATGAGGGGCAGGAATTAAAAGTTGACAAATGATAAAAACTAAAGTCTTAATCGAATCCTACACTCTTATAAGTACACGGGGAAGGGGTGGGGCAGAAAATGGGGTAGGGACGAGGAACGGAGCCGGGATTGAGGACAGAGACACATACATCCAAATCCTACCCGTTCTGTTTGTGGGAAAAATGGGGCGGAGGCGGACGGGGTGGGTGAAATTGCCATCCTTACATATCTCCTCAAGTGGCTCACCCTTCATTTGCAAGATAACCAATGTAATCAATTTTGAGAGGATTGTGAAGGACAAGCTTGATCGCCTTCATCATCGAATCATGAAGTTTGAAGACGTACAATTTATAGTTCCTACTGATGCTTCGAAGGCCTTTCAAAAAAATACAAAGGCAGTTGAAGAAATATCCTACCAAGAAGGCTAAGATTAAACTCAAGGCCAAAGCAATGACTTTAGCATTCTAGCCTCTTGTCAATAGAATGTTGGAATACTTGATCAAGGAAGATAACAAAAAGAAAGAGCAGGAGTTCTCAGATTTTTCTTGGGAGAAATTCTACCTTCCTGTTACTTGAACTTTTCCATACTATTTCAAGGCGACTTCCCGTAGTCAATGAGAATCTCAATATAACTAAGTCTTTCCCACTCTTTTAGGGCTTGTTTCATAGTTTTTTTTTTTAGACTTCTTCATTTCTTCTTTCGTTGTAGCTTTCCTTGTTTCTTGATCTTATAAATATACTATTCATCAACACAGACTAACTTCTTAACTTTATTTCACATTTCAAGTTTTCAAGTTGATTTATATTCCTTCAAATATTCTCTTTATTTGACTAAATCAAAGCAAGTCAAACTTATTAGTTGCTAGCTTTAATTGTGCTGGATTAAAATAGTGCCAATCGATTCACATTATGACAAACCTACCACTCTTAACACTCAAGTAGATATCCAATCATTTTGATTTTTGCAATGACATCTGCATAACCCCTTGCTCACTTTCTTATTAACTCGTCCGGACTCCTGATCAATTATTTCCACGTAATACACAATTTTTCACACTAAAATGTGAAGTCAAGATTTTAATCCTCAAAGATTATGCTCATCTCCTGAGAGCATTTAATGATGTTACTGTTCCCAATCAACTACCAACTTTTTTGGTGTCTTTACATATCGAACTAGCTTTGATGCTTCTCACACCTTTACTTGACTCTTTGAAACCTTCCACACTTCTTTACTTGAGTCCCAATGGTAATCTATGGTAATCTTGGTTTCACTTCTCCCCAACTAGAGTTCTTGGCCAACTGCATGGACTGATTCTTTGTTGTTGCTCATGCCCAGCCAAATGGGAACTATGCTGCATATGCAGTGGAGTTGTGTAGTGACCTCTCGAGCCTAAAAAGCGTGACATGCCAAAGGTGACAAAAGATGAGTAGGCTGCAGGGGGCGTATGTTGAAAATAATTAAACTTTATGTTTATTTATTTGGGAGTTATATTTTAATTAGTATTTCAAAAGTCATAGTAGTGGGAGTTACACAAAGTAATTGTGTGTTTATTTTTGTGGTTATGAAAATAATGGAGTTAGTGGAGGATTATGAGCATTATGGTGGTTAATTAGGAATAGAGTTACATTTTATGTTTAGTATAAATTAACATGTAATCTAGTCCTTCTATTATGAGTGAATAAAAAAAATAATTCTAAGTCTTTTTCTTATATTGTCTTCTTCTTCATATTGTGAGTGTGTGTGCTCTTGCCCTCAACAAAGTGGTATCAGAGCTAGATTTTTAGTGTCAAAGAGAGAGATGGCAAATAATGGAATGTTTCCATTTCAAATGCCCCGGTTCACAAAAGACAATTATGAGAATTCGTGTATCCGCATGAAGGCGATTCTTGGAATGCAAGACTTGTGAGAGCTAGTAGAAACAGGCTTTACACAATCATAAGATGTATCAGCTTTGACTCAAGCTCAAAGAGATGTCTTGACGGCGACGAAGAAGAAGGATCAGAAGGCACTTACACTTATCCACCAATGTTTGGATGACGCTTTGTTGCAAAAGATTGTCAAAGCAACCACTTCTAGGGAAGCATGGGGGATTCTCGAAACTTCCCATAGTGGTGTTGAGAAGGTGAAGAAAGTTCGCCTTCAAACTTTAAGAGGTGAATTTGAAGCTTTGAAGATGAAGAATTCTGAACTAGTTTCGGATTATTTCACAAGAGTTTTGACTATTGTGAATAATTTGCGAAGGTATGGCGAAGATTTAAAGGATAACCGTGTGGTAGAAAAAATTCTTCGTTCCTTAGACAACAAATTTGACTACATTGTTGTAGCCATTGAAGAGTCTAAAGATTTAGACACGTTGGCGGTTGACACACTCATGGGGTTGTTGCTAACCCATGAAGAACGACTTAATAGGAAGAAGCAAGAGTCATTGGAGCAAGCGGTTCAAACAAAACTTTCCTTCAAGGAGAATGAAGGAAGGCAAGAGCAAAGTCAAAGAGGTCGAGGTCAAGGACGTGGTCGTGGCCATGGAGGATGCGGCGGACGAGGCCGTGGGAGAGGAGAGAATAATTTCAAAAATTCATTCAACGGGAATGAAAGAGGCCAAAACACCTATTATGCTAAAGGGCGAGGAAGATGAAATAATTCTCGATTTTCTGGAAGAAGGTATGATAAATCACAAGTTCAATGTTATAATTGCAATAAATTTGTTCACTATGGGGCCGAATGTAGAAGCGATTCTTTTGAAGAGAAGATGAAACCAGCGGAAGACAAACATGAAGAGGTGGAGCCAACCTTATTATTGGCATACAAGGGAGAAGAAAAGGGATACATGAACTTGTGGTGTCTAGACACCGGTGCAAGCAACCATATGTGTGGGAGCAAAAATTTATTCATAGAACTTGATGAATCCGTTGATGGAAAAGTCACTTTTGGCGATCCTTCCTAAATTCTGGTGAAAGGGAAAGGTAATATTTTGATTCGGTTGAAGGATGGGAGGCACCAAATGATTTCTAATGTTTTTTATGTGCCCAACATGAAAATAAATATTTTGAGTTTGGGACAAATTTTAGAAAAAGGTTATGATATTTCTATGAGAGATCATAGTCTTTCAATAAGAAACAATTATGAAATTTTGGTGGCTAAAGTACTCATGACAAGAAACCGAATGTTTTTACTCCACCTTCAAAATAGTGAGGCTAACTGTTTGAAGAGCGGTGTTAGGGATACCTCTTGGTTACGTCATCTACGTTTTGGGCACTTAAATTTTAGAGGACTAACGGCGCTCTCTGAGAAAAAGATGGTGAATGGACTACCTTCCATTGACCACCCACATCAACTTTGTGAAGGATGTCTTTTTGGCAAACAAGCAAGAAAAAGTTTTTCAAAAGAAGCAATTTCAAGAGCGAATAAGCCCCATCAACTTATTCACTCCGATGTTTGTGGGCCTATCAATCCATCAACACACGGTAAAAATCGGTATTTTTTGCTATTTATTGATGATTTTAGCCGAAAAACATGGTTTTATTTTCTCAAGGAAAAATTTAAAGTGTTTGGAGTTTTTAAAAAATTCAAGATTTTTGTTGAAAAACAAAATGGGTATGAAATCAAGGCAATAAGATTTGATGGAGGAGGTGAATTCACATCAAATGAATTCAAAATTTTTTGCGAAGAAAATGGCATTCGCCATCCTCTAACGGTTCCAAGATCACCTCAACAAAATGGGGTTGCCGAAAGGAGAAATCAAACTATTCTCAATATGGCTCGGAGTATGTTGAGGAGCAAGAAAATGCCGAAGGAGTTTTGGGCGGAAGCCGTTGATTGTGCCGTCTACTTATTAAATCAGTGTCCTACTAGAAGTGTCGAGAACAAAACGCCGCAAGAAGAATGGGGAGGATTCAAGCCAAGTGTCTCTTAGTGCGTTTTTGGGAGTATTGCTTATGCGCATGTAGAGGATGAGAAGCGGCCAAGCTAGATGACAAAAGTGAAAAATTTATCTTCATCGGGTATGATTCAAGAAGTGAAGGTTACAAGCTTTACAGTCCAAATAATGGAAAAATTGTGATTAGTAGAGATGTGGGGTTTGATGAAGAAAGTGAATGGGTTTGGAATAATTCCAAAGAAGAGCATGATTTTTTGCCTTTTTTGGATGAAGAAGAGCAAGGAGATGATGTTTTGGAGCCAATTTCTCCATTACCATCACCACCGGGTTCAACTCATGCACAAGCAAGTCTTTCGTCATCCGAATCGAGTTCAAGTGCAAGACCATCTCGTATGAGAAGCCTTCGAGATATCTATGACACTACGGAAGAGGTAACTCCAATAATGAGTTATTTGATATTTTTTTGTCTCTTTTCCAATAGTGAACCTATAGATTTTGAGGAAGTGGTACAAGACAAAAGGTGGAGAGATGCCATGGATGTGGAGATTTAAGCAATTGAAAGAAATGGTACATGGGATCTCACAACACTTCCGAGAGGCCAAAGAGTAATTGAAGTCAAATGGGTGTACAAAATAAAGAAAAATGCTAAAGGAGAAGTTGAAAGGTACAAAGCTAGGTTAGTGGCAAAAGGTTACAAACAAAGACAAGGTATTGATTATGGTGAGGTATTTGCCCCCGTTGCCTGTTTGGAAACAATTCGATTAATTATTTCTTTGGCTGTTACTAATGGTTGGAAAATTCATCAAATGGATGTGAAATCCACTTTCTTAAATGGTTTTCTTGAAGAGGAGGTATATGTTGACCAACCCATGGGATATTGTGTGAAAAATCATGAAGATAAAGTGTTAAAGTTGAATAAGGTACTTTATGAATTGAAGCAAGCACCAAGAGCTTGGAATAGTAGACTTGATAACTATTTTCAAGCTCATGATTTTACCAAGTGTCCCCACAAACATACCTTTTATGCAAAGGTGAATAAAAATGGAGATGTATTATTTGCTTGCTTGTATGTGGATGATTTGATTTTCACAGGAAATAATCCCAAGATGTTTGAAGAATTAAAGAAAGCAATGGCTAAAGAATTTGAGATGACGGATATTGGGCTCATGGCTTATTACCTTGGCATTGAGGTGAAGCAAATGGATGGAGGTATTTTTATATCTCAAGAAGGTTATGCTAAGGAAATTCTAAAAAAGTTCAAGATAGAAGATTGCAAACCGGTGGGCACGCTCGTTGAAGTTGGAATGAAATTGTCCAAATTTGAAGATGGTGAGAAGGTGAATTCTACTCTTCAAGAGTGTTGTTGGAAGTTTGAGATATTTTACATGTACCGACTGGATATTCTATTTGGTGTTGGAGTTGTGAGTCGTTACATGGAAGCTCCTACAATGACTCATTTTAAAGCGACAAAAAGGATACTACGTTATCTAAAGGGTACTCTTGATTTTGGGTTGATGTATTCTTTTTCTAACGATTTCACCCTAGTGGGTTATTGTGATAGCGATTGGGCCGGAGATTTGGATGATAGAAAAAGTACAACCGGATTTGTCTTTTTCATGGGAGAGATGGCGTTTGCATGGAGTTCGAAAAAGCAACCTATTATTACACTCTCTACTTGTGAAGCCAAATATATTGCGGCAACATCTTGTGTTTGTCAAGCTATTTGGCTTAGAAATTTGTTGAAGGAGCTCCACTTGCCTCCAGAGGAATCAACGGAGATTTACATTGACAACAAGTCGGCACTAGCTTTGGCCAAGAATCCGGTATTTCATGATCTTAGCAAGCATATCGACACGAGATATCATTTCCTTCAGGAGTGTGTATCCAAGAAGGAGGTGGAACTCAAGTTTGTGAAGTCACAAGATCAAGTTGCTGATATTTTCACTAAGGCACTCAAAGAAGATATTTTTCGCAAATTAAGGAGTATGGTTGGAGTAATAAAAAAATAAGTTTAAGAGGGGGTGTTGGAAATAATTAAACTTTATTTTTATTTATTTGGGAGTTATATTTTAATTAGTATTTCATGGTTAATTAGGAATAGAGTTACATTTTATGTTTAGTATAAATTAGCATGTAATCTAGTCCTTCTATTATGAGTGAATAAAAAAAATAATTCTAAGTCTTTTTCCTATATTGTCTTCTTCTTCATATTGTGAGTGTGTGTGCTCTTGCCCTCAACATCGTAGAGGGAGATGAGGTTGTTGGGGGAGATAGGGCTAAAGTAGGTTTAAGGCAGCGAGGGACCTAGGGACGTGCCTGGTAGAGTTCATTTTCAAGAAGTGCTTAAGGAGCAGGTGGCACCTCCTGACCTTCCTTGGTCTCTCCTGCTTGCGTCTTGGTATTTCATGGGTTTGGTATGTAGTATTGTAGTGGATATTCCTTCTCTTGATGGGTTGTCTTGTAGTTTCGTGCTCAGGTATACATGTCTTCTTCTTGTTTATTTTTTCTCATACGAACGTGTTCTTATACTTTCCTTCTAATTGCAAATCCCACATGCTTGGTCAGTGAAGGCATACTGGTAGATTCTTAGGTATTGGCCACTTGTTCGAATGCTGGTCCAGGTCCTCCATGGGGTGCAGTTGTCTTGGTTTGGTATGTAAATCTCTCATTTGATTTGGCCTGTCGTGCCTATGCTAATATGGTTTCTATATTTCATTTGACATCATGAATCATGTTATCCTTATGTCGTCTTGGTGATCCTAGTTGCTTTTCGAATAATGTGTTTGTTAGAATATTAGAATAAAATAGTTAGTTTAGTCCCACATAATGTGGAGAAGCTTATAGTCTATGCACTCTATACAAATAAAGCTCTTGTGTTAGGGTGTATAATCACCCTATACACGTTTATATCTCTCTCTTTCTTTTTCATCTCACTAACATGGTATCAGAGCGGATTCTGATTCCACCATAAACCCTAACCCTATTTCCTACTAAACGCTAAACTCCTATAAACCCTAAATCACCGTAAACCCAAACCCTAATTCATCGTCAGCCTCCATTGCCCCCTACTGCCCTAGCCACCTGCCATCTTGCAGCCAGCCCTTGTTGCCGCCAGCTCTTGCTGCGCTAGATGCCTATTACTGCCACAACATGTTGCCGCAATTTGCTACTCCTTTGCCGCTCCTCAACTGCTCCTGTTACCGTCCTCAGCTAGCCACTGTTGCCACCCTCTGCTGCTGCCTTTTGCTGCTCCTATTGCCGCCCTCTGCTGCTATCCTTTGCTCTTCCTGTTGCTGCCCTCTACTGCTACCCTTATGGTGACTCTGCTCTTTAGTGCCGTGGTCTGTTGCTCTCTATTCCTATCGTAGTTTTTGCTCTCTTGGATTAGATGTGTTTGCTTCCACTATTGGTGGTAGATTTGATCTTTTGTTTGTTGCGCCCCACGATTGATTATTTCGCTTTGTATGTTTTGTATTTGATTGGATTTGCCTATTCTACTCCATTGGTAAGATGTTATCCCTAGTTACTTGGTTACTTGCTTGAGGCCGTCGTTGGTTATTTTTTGATATATTGGTTACCTTCGTTTTTGCTGGTTGTTTCAATGTCTGACCGGGAATTTGAATGGGTGTTTGAGTCTGCTACCTCCACTGTTACCCCTACTGTTACTTGTTCTTCTCGATTTCGTGATAGGCGCCCTATTACCTCTATTCTATTGAATGATAAAAATTATGCACCTTGGCTAAAGCTGTTGAGATTTATTTTGAGGGCGATTAAACCTCATAATGACTCACTGATGATCCTCTTGCCAAAATCAATCCACTATTTCTGGGCTAGAAATCTGAGGATGCTCGCATTCGCATTGACCTATGGAATAGTATGAAATCTCATATTAGTGCTCCTTTGATATTTTTACCTACCGCCAAGCAAGTATGGAAACAGACTTAAGAAATGTATTTTGGGTTTAACAATCTTCGACGGACATATGAACTTCATCAGGCGTTTTTCTCTTTGACCATGGGCACACAGACTTCGGAATCTCATTATGCTCGATTTTGTGGTCTTTGTGAGGAGATCAAGATTGCTGAGCTTATTTCTATCGACATTCAGATTGTGGAGAGTTAGCGGTAGTCTCTGTTTATTGCTCGCTTTTTGTCCAGTTTGCCTTCTCCTATCTATGATTTTGTTTGTTTGTTCGTTCGCAACTTTTGGACAATCAGATCTTACCATCTTTTGGTGAGGTTTTCAGCCATACACGTTAGGCCACCATTTACGACAGCGGTCTAGCTTCTGGCTCTCAGTTACCTTTTGACCATTCTGCGTTAGTCACTACTGTTTCCCAGGGTGGTTACACTCGTGGTGGCTTGACTTCAGGGGGAGTTAGCCATGGTACTTTTAGTAGTGATTCCGGTAAAGGGGGGGTTAGCCATGGTTCAATAGTGATTTCGGCAGAGGGGGATTCAGTCATGGTAGTTTTAGTCGTGATTTGAGCCGAGGTTTTGGTCGTGACTCCGGCCGTGGAAGTTGATCACCTAGAGGAGGTGGCCAAGGCCGTGGGCGGGTGCCTCGTCACTGCACTTGGTGCAATGCTGATAATCATACTATTGACTATTGTTGGGATCTCCATGGTCGCCCTTCTGCTCACCAGGTCACCGTTTCTGAGAATGATGGTATGCAGTATTCTTCCAGTACCTCCCCTTATGTAGTTACTATTTCAGAGGAAGAGTATCAACAATTTCAACAATATCAGTTTGCTTTGACTTCTCATTTGACATCCACTTCCACTGCTATGCTTGCTTAGAAAGGTCCACCTTCTGCTTATCTTGCTTCTAATCTCCATGGGTCATTGACTCTGAAGCTTTTGATCATATGACTGGTGCTCTTATTGTCTTGTCTGATTGTCGTTCCTCTAGAACATCTTCTCGTGTCACTTTAGCTGATGGCTCTACTACTCCTATTGCTGATTTAGTTTTGGTTACTTTAAATTCTTCTCTTTGTATAGACCCTATTTTACATATTTCTCACTTTCTTTTTAGTCTTATGTCTGTGAGTAAAATTAGTAAATCTTTGAACTGCTTAGTCACTTTTTTCTTTAATTCTTGTATCTTTCAGGATCTTAGGATGAGGACAAAAATTGGTGGCGGTGTTGAACGCGGTGGCCTATACTATTTTTTGGATGGCGAGCTATCTCCCTACCATTTCACCTTATCAACACCATTGTCGCCTTGGCTATCCGTTGCTTTTCACCCTTAAACGGCTGATCTCTTCATGTAGCCATGTCGAGTTGCTTCTCTGTGAAGCTTGTGAGTTTAGTAAGCATCGTTTTGTTTCTTTCTCCCCACAAGAAGAGCGTTGTGTGTTGAGTCCTTTTCATTTAGTTGTTTGGGACCCTATGCGGGTCCTGTCACGTTCTCACTTTTAGTATTTTGTGATATTTATTGATGATTATTCTCGTGCAACTTCTATTTATCTTATGCAACATTAGTTTGAGTTGTACTCTATTTTTAAATCATTTTATGAGAAAATAAAAACACAATTTGTTGTGCCTATTTACCTATTTTGGTCTGATAATGCTCGTGAATATTTTCATCAATATTTATCATAGTTTTTGGATGTACATGGGATTTTACATCAGTCCTCTTGCACTCGGATTCCACAGTAAAATGGAATTGCCGAATGCAAATTGGGCCACATATTAAACGTCACTCGTGCACTTTTGTTGCACATGCATGTTCTCAAATCTTATTGGAGTGATAATGTCCTTTTTGTCGGTTACCTTATTAATCGGATGCCGTCTCCTGTCTTAGGTGGCCAAATACCCTATACTTTACTCTGTCCTGCTCGCCCACTTTACCCCCTTCCTCCTAGGGTTTTTGGATGCACCTGTTATGTTCATGTCCTGGATCCCGGTCAGGATAAACTTGATGTCCGATCCACCAAGTGTGTGTTTTTGGGCTATTTTCGCACTAAAAAATGTTAGAAATGCTATTCACCCACCCTTTGTCGTCAGTTTGTGTGTGCTAATGTTACTTTCCATGAATTTGTCCCCTATTTTGTAGGTTCTCTTTCTTCTGTTGAGGATCTGCTAGTTCCAGAATCCTTGCCTCTGCCCACCTCGCCCTTTTCACCACCCTTACAGGTATATGCTTGCCATCCCAAAAGTTCTCCGGCTCTGCTTTCACCCACTACTGATCCCTTTCCTTCACCTTGAGATTCGCCTTTGCCTTTGCCGCTGTCTCCTCCTCCGACCCCTCCATCTCCTGCTTTCTTGCCCATTGCCCTCTGTAAATGTATTCGCACTTGTACTACTTCTCACCCCCTTGGTTAGTTTGTTTCTTATGCTCATCTTTCACCATCTCTCTATGCTTTTTCTAGTTCTGTTTCCTCTATTTCTGCTCCTCATATTGTTCAGGAGGCGTTGTCTATTTCTGAGTGGCGAACAGCTACGGAGGAAGAGATGATTGCTCTTCATACCAACCATACTTGGACATTGGTATCTCTTCTGCTTGGAAAGTCTACTGTTGGGTGTTGTTGGGTGTTCATTGTCAAGTATCATCCTAATGGGACTATTGAGCGCTATAAAACTCGTCTTGTGGCTAAGGGCTATACTCAGACCTATGGTGTCGACTATACCAAAACTTTCTCCCCAGATTTCAAGCTCGGCTTGGTTCGTTTTCTTATCTCTCTTGCAGCCAATCTTGGCTGGCCCTTTTTCCAATTGGATGTCAAAAATTTCTTCTTACATGGCGACCTTGCTGAGAAAGTTTATATGGAGCAACCACCCGAGTTTGTTGCTCAGGAGCAGTCCTCTCAGGTATGTCGCATTCGAAAAGCTCTCCATGGGCTAAAATAATCTCCAAGAGCTTGGTTTGGCAAGTTCAGTGATGCTGTCTTTTGGTTTGGTATGAAGCGCTACCATTCTGATCATTTTATCTTTTCTCTCGCATCTGACCAAGGGAGAATATTGTTGATCGTCTATGTAGACGACATTATTATTACAGGTGATAATAAGAAAGGTATTGATGATCCAAAATTGTTCTTACAGTGTCATTTCCATACTAAAGACTTGGAAAATTGAGATATTTCTTGGGTATTGAGGTGGCACAATCTAAGGAGGTATTAACTTATTGTAGAGAAAGTATGTGATGGATATTCTTGAAGAGACTAGCTTACTGGGGTCAAAGCCTGTCGAGACACCTATGGATTCTAATGTCAAATTATGCGTTGATCAGGAAGAGTTGCTTTCTAGTCTTGATCAGTACCGTTGCTTGGTTGGAAAGCTGAATTATCTTACTATTACTTGTCCAGATATTTCATTTGTAGTTAGCCTGGTTAGTCAATTTATGTCTGCTCCTTGTCTTCCACATTGGGAGGTTGTTCTAAGAATTATAAGGTATCTCAAAGCCCATCTGGGACGTGGTATATTTTATCGTATTAGTGGGCACTTGCGAGTTGAGGTCTTCACTGACTCTGATTGGGCAGGAAGCCCGATGATAAGAGATCTAATACAGGATATTATATCTTTCTCGGTGGTAATCTTATTAATTAGAAAAGTAAGAAGTAGACAGTAGTTGCGTGGTCTAGTGCAAGGGTAGAGTATAGAGCAATGACTCACACGACTTGTGAAATTGTGTGAATTCGTTCATTTCTTGAGAAAATAGGGTTTCCAGTGCAGTTACCTATAAATCTATGTTGCAATAATCGAGCTTCTATTCACATAGCATCCAATTCAATTTTTTGTGAGAGAACTAAACACATCGAAGTAGATTGTCATCTTGTATGAGAGAAATTGACTGGTGGTGTTATTGCTACTCCTTTTGTGTCTACCAATGCCCAGTTAGCTGATATGTTTACTAATCCGTTGTTCAAACCATAGTTAGAGTTGATTTGTGACAAGTTGGGACTTATTGATATTTACTCTCTAGCTTGAGGGGGATTGTTAGAATATTCAAATAAAGTAGTTAGTTTAGTCCCACATTAGTTATGTGGGAAAGCTTGCAGTCTATGCACTCTATATAAATAAAACTCTTGTGTTAGGGTGTATAATCATACTATACACTTCTCTCTCTCTTTTCCATCTCGCTAATAGTGTTCAACTTAGAAACGTCTAAGTACATGTCTTGTACCTTTGAGCATGGTCACTCACATATTTTTGACAACAAATGACATTTTGAGAAAACCACTAAGACTTGTCATTTGAGATGTGGTATTGCTCCTTGGGGAAACATGTTAGGATGTCGTTAACCGAGATATGTTTTTATCCAAACTAAGTCTGGTACCACTAGGCTACGTATTGAAGCCAAGTCGATCATATTCCATGTATTAAGCCAAGTTATGTCGTGAGCCAGTTATGTTCATTAATCGTGTCTTGTCTTCTTGAAAATAAAACCAAAGTTGAAGAATGAAGTTAGGATTTTTATATCAAGGCATGATACATGGGAGGCATAATGCCCGTGAACATAATAGTTGGAAACATGGGATATGAGAGCTAATGTTTGCATATGTATGCATCAGATACGAGGTTAAACTTGGGGGTTGAGACCATATTGGTAGGGAACATGATGACATAGATTTGGAAATGGATTTGATTTACAGGCAACACTGGTGTTGACCCAAACTTGGGATTTTAAAATGAACTTTTGACTCAACGAGTCATGGTTAGACACACGTCAAGAACTAAGAGTGAGTCTTAGAAGGTTGAGTTTGACTGATATTGTTCACACCATACACTGATTCATTATTGTTCATGTTTAATATTGCTTCCGCTTATTGATTATCAATTGTTCATGACATGTTCATGCATCATTTGCTTTGTGCATAAATTGGGTTATGGGTAGGTTTTTATTAATGACCTTTATCTCTCATGGTGCAATTTTCCCTTGTCCCTAGCCTTTCATGCCAAGCATCGACGATGACGTAGTCAAGCCCTCGTATCCAACTACCGACGAGAGCACTTTCGAGGTTGACGCCAGAGCACCATGTTTTACCTAGTTTTTGTCAAGCTCTATTTTATTCCTATATTAATGTAATTCCATTTTAGTTATGTTATCAAAACCTATTTTCATTATTGGAAAAGACAGTCTTTTTTTTGTTAAATTCTTTTACTTAACGTCTCCAAAATTCGGAGTGTTACATTTTTGTTTTTGTTTTTTTCCTTTTAGTATATATAAAGATGCTTCTATTTTTTTCACCTGTTGTCTCTCTTTTATTGCAAATCCAATTCACTACTTCCATGGATAATTGAATTCAAATAAAAAATCCTTTATAGGGTACTCTGTATAAATGAATAACTGACCAACTGACAAAAGAGTATCGTTGAGGTGCCAGTCAAATCAATATTTATTTTAAATTGAACTCCTCCTTGAATATGAAAATCAATGTGGCAGAAAGTTTGGAGTATTGATCCACGAGGAACAAAAAGGGTTGGAACACATGAATTTGCAATTGTAGCATTTTGAATGCTAACCTCAGGTTTGAGAAAGTGATTGAATGTAGAACTACAATAACCTAATGGAGAAAAGTAATTAGATAAAAAGGGAGACATGGTCCACATAATCCATGCAACGTAGACTTTGGTTAGCAATATCTTATTGTTTTATGACTCAATCTATGATCGAAAAATATTTCAATAAAAATCATTCTTTTTTCAAATTATGTGATTCAGAATTAATTTCGTTCAAGAAAAATAGGTCAATACTAGGGATGACCAAAACATTAGATGTACCATCAATGATGACACCTAATCAGGGGTATAACACTCCCTATTTGGTTCAAAAATCAAAACTTGAATCAACCTGTAACAAGTGTTGAAAAATAGTTTGAGAAAATATCGACTAACCTAGGTCATCAAATGAACTTCATCTAGGGACCTAGCCTAAAACATTTAGCCTAGCATACCAATCGAAGAAAACAGAAAAATAATGAAGAACAAGATAACCATGACGAAAGAGTTAATTAAAGCAAAATCATATTAAATACCTGAGTCCCACAGCGAATCAAAGCCTACCACAATGAAGAATGGAATGAAATAAAACTTGAACTTGAATTAAAAATGTCTTGCAATCACTGAAAATCAAATGTAAGAACAAGAATTGAAAACCTAACCGAACTACAAAAATTTGTTGGAAAACTAAACATAAGATACTTCGGGATTAATAAAAGACGAGCCCTAACTCTAATATATAGAAAACATGTGGCATAAAGAGTTACTAACAAAATAGGAAACAAAATTTGCTGGCCGGCTCTGGATCTACTGATAGACTGACAGTTGAAATCACTTCAATGCTTGTTCTACCGGTAGATACTAGTAGCAAGTGGTTCTATCTCGATTTTGCTTCAAATTTCCAACTTCTTCTTCCAGCCTTCATTCTCCCATATCAAGCTCCCATATTTCATCTTTGGACTGCCTATAACTTCCCATCTCACTTTTGGCTCTCGGGTCGGCTCTAGAACACTAGGGAATGCTTTTCAGCTCGATTAACCAAAAAATAAGAAAATAGAATCTTTTGTGCAATATTGATTATGTCATAAAAATAAGTCATGCACGCGTATCCAAAGAGATACACTGACCCACATAATTATGCAATATAATGCGCTCAACACGTCCACCAACTTAAATGTTGTTAGTCCCTATAAACTTAGCAATCAACAAAAGGTAAAAATAAAGACACTAACTCTTGACTCATGAACAACCAAACTTCTGCTCAATTCCTAAATGACACAAGAACAAAGTAAAACTTTAACACACATACCAATATCTGTGAGGACCCGAGGTTCGACCCCTTATTTTTATTATTTTAGTTACTCGATGACTTGTGGTTTTAAGTTTAATATTCTAATTGTGGCCTTATTTTAATGGTTTAGAACGTTAGGGCCCGATGCAGGGGTGTTAGGGGCTTGAGAGGGGTTAGTATAATTAATTAAATTTTAATTATAAAAGGATTAGAAAACCTTAATTTAGATTATTTAATAAATTACCTAGCTTTTTTATTAAGAGATCTCTAACCGTAATAGCTTGAGGAGGGAGAACAGGTGCCTAGACAGAGGATTCGTGCGACGAAGTCAACTAGGAAGTTATAAAGGGCATTGAGAGCTTCACATTGAGCGTAGAATCAACCTAGTACACACAGTATTCGAGAGGTTTTTGATCACACAAGTATTTTCTGCATTTTATTCGAATAAGGTAGGATTTCATGTTGATTCACATTAAAATATTACACAGACTATGTTTAATTTGATGGTATTTATGTAGTTTGTGGTGTATGTTAGAGTTATGCATGTTCTGTGGCGATTTTGTACGTATTGGTCAGATTGGTTGCAGAAACAAAGGCCAAAAATACAGTCTGCTTGACTGAACAGATTCTGTGAATTTAACTAGGTCACTCAAGTGAGCTATAGGCTGTGTGAGCGACCTCCTTAAATTTTTGGCAGTTTGTTTTGAACATGTCACGCCCTACTTTTTATCAAACATAAATAAAGAGAATCTGAACCTTAAGTACATTAAAAGAGAAGGTTTCCATAATTAAAGTACATCGCAATTCCCTTTGGCTATCAAAAAATATGGGCACCCGAGCCCCAAAGAGATGATCAAAATAATATTTCATAAGTTGTTACAATCCCATAATCAAAAAGTGGATAAAAGATTAGAGTTACA
>JABCMJ010019192.1:0-13815 GCA_014822125.1 Arbutus unedo | reverse complement strand
GTTATATACTTAATATTGTGACCCAACTCATCGAGACTATTGGCCCACAAGGCCTCACTCTATAATGAATCAAAGTCAACAACATTAAATGTATACATCGATTAATTATCTTTGGATTAAGAGTACAAGTACACATAATAACCATGAGGTGTAAATTGTATTATATTGTCAGTATAAATACAATTACCTCAAAGTTTTCCTATCCAATACACACAAATTGTACTAGCACAGTGAGTTAAAACTATACAATTTTTCGTAGTCAAGACAGACCTACTGAAACACTATATTACAGTCCTACTGGTGGTGTGTTTAATTCCACCTGAGACCGTGAACCAAAAATTTATATTCTACAAGAACCGATAATCTGATCCTGGAATAAGAGACACTCATGCACAATATGACAAGACATAATGCAAATATTTGCCCATAAAAATTCTTATCAAGAAATGGAATAATTGTTTAAATAATTCAAACAAATATTAATCTATTACATAAAGTCATGGATTTTAGTATAAAATCCTAATAGAGTTTACCACGAGTGGTGTGTGAGTTTGCTGATATTTTTTTGGCAGAGTTGCCTGGATTGCTGCCAAAATGAGAATTGGACTTCACCATTGAACTACAACAAGGAATAGCACCTTATCGAATGGCATTAGCTGAATTGCAAGAGTTGAAGAGGCAACTTTAGGAGCTTCTTGATAAGGCTACACTCGACTGAGCATGTCACCATGGGGGGCACCAGCCTTGTTTGTTAAGAAAAAGGAGCGCACGCTGCGAATGTGTATCGACTATCACTTACTGAACTAGGTCACGATCAAGAATCGATATCCTTTGCCAAGGATAGACGATCTGTTCGATCAATTGAGAGGATCAACGTGTTTCTCAAAGATCGATTTGAGATCGGGTTATCATCAGCTACGGGTTTAGAAGGAGGACATTTCGAACACGTTATGGTCATTATGAGTTTGTGGTCATGCTATTCGGACTTACAAATGCACCAGTTGTGTTCACGTGTTTAATGAATCAAGTGTTTGCACCATATATGGATAGATTTGTAGTTGTTTTCATCGACGATATCCTGATCTACTCAGCAACAAAGCTAGAGCATGAGGAACATTTAAGGATTGCTCTTCAGGTATTGCAAGAGAATCAATTGTATGGTAAAGTTAGCAAGTGTGAGTTTTGGCTGAGGGAATTTCAGTGGACGATATATTGCGATGCATCCAAGGAAGGATTGGGGTGTACGCTAATGCAAAATGGAAAGGTTATAGCCTACGGGGCAAGACAACTCATGATTAATAAGAAGAGCTATCCGACACATGACTTGGAGTTAGCAGTTGTTGTCTTTGCATTAAATTCGTGGTGCCATTATCTTTATAGTGAGGAGTTTGAGGTGTTTACCAATCACAAGAGTCTCAAGTACCTGTTCACACAGAAAGATTTGAAGACGAGATAGAAAAGGTGGATGGGGTATCTTGAGGACTTCAAGTTCACTTTGTCCCGCATCCAGGCAAGGCCAGTATGGCAGCAAATGCATTAAGCCAGAAGTCTTAGGCAATGGTGGCGAGCTTGGCAGTCCAAGAGTGGAAAATCATGGAGTCAATTAATGAGTTTGCGTTACAATTGACAGAAGGTACAAAAGGGGTTAGTTTGAATGCCTTAGTAGCTATGCCGGAGTTACATCAGGAGATACTTCTGGTACAAGGGTTTGATCAGGACGTAGCTTTTGTTAAAGACTGTATAGCTGTGGAGGAAGTCACTGCAGGATGGGCATTAGATACTGATGGAGGATTGAGGTATCGCTCAAGGGTGTTTATGCCTAACATCAGGACATTGAAAGACTCGATGTTGAAGACATTTCATCAATCAAATTTCATTGTACATCCAGATGGTAACAAAATGTATAAGAATTTGCAAAGATAGTATTGGTGGAGTGGCATGAAAAAGGATGTCGCTGAGTTTATTTCGACATGTTTGACCTGTTAGCAAGTGAAGGTGTAAAGGCCCGGATTTTTTTTCGTTTTTATTATATAATCGGAATATCATTAATGACTTCGTATTGAAAGGTATTACGTGAAATGGGTGATTGAGTATGGGTGAGGTGAAGTGGGAAGCGAAGGAAGGGTGAAAAACCATCGGGACAGGCCTTAGAACCATCAGATTAGGCCTTAGAACCATCAGGTCAGATTTCGAAAACCATCCAGTCAGGTTTGGAAGGTTTGAAAACCATCCAGTTAGATTTGGAAACCATCCAATAAGATTTTAAAATTTTGCCTGAAATTTTGAAAAAAATTAAGTCAGTGGGAAAATCTAATTGGTTAGATTCTAGACCATCCGATCAAATTTGGACACACATTTTTAAAAGGGGAAAAAATCAAATTTTTGGAAAAATATCTAACTTTTTCAAAAGGAATTTCCTCTCTGTCTCTCTAGGGATCTTCTTCCCCATCAAACCCCAACTTTAAACCTTAGATCCAATACCAAATCTATCAAATTTCTTCGAGATCCTCCACTCATATCTCAAGATTGGGTGATATCTCAAGCTTGAAGGCATTATTTCACTTGGAGGAATTTCATTGGGGCTTCATCAGCACCGTTGGAGCTTAGATTTTTTAAGTTCAAGCTTTTGAGCTAATGACTTGAGGTAGGGATGTTTTCTCTTCAATTTATGGGTATTCTACATGTTTTGACCCACATTTCTTGATTTTGAATATGAAAATAATTTTGTTCTATATTTCTTCATATTAGGGTTTCCCATGGATTTGTGGTTCAAATGTAGATTTTGTATCTATTCACCATTTTCTTTGTCTTGCTTGGATGGCCTTCTTCTAAGATTGAGCCACGTATGAGTTTAGTTAAATCGTGTTCGGAGATGATATAGATGAGTTTGATAATGACTTGTGGTGCGATTTGCGAGGTTTCACCTTTTTATTTATGATTGGACTTTGAAAATAATGAGTATTAGTTGGATAACCGTAACCGTATGAGTTGTAAAATATATATATCATGAACTTGTAATCTCTCATGCATTCGACACAATGCATTTTGGTCTAGCCTTTGTGTGGAGATGTGCTAGCTATTGATGAATTGTGGTCTACCCTCTGTGGACATGTGCTAGTTACTGATGAATAGTGATCTAACCTCTGTGTGGAGATGTGCTAGTTATTGATGATTTGTGGGTCTAGTCACCGTGTGGAGATGTGCTAGTGATGAATTGTGGCATAGCCTCCACAAGGAGATATGCTAGTGATGAACGAAAACATATTTTACTAGTCTCCGTTGGGAGTGGTACTAGTTATGAAACTTGTATAACTTTTCGAGAAAAACGCACTAGTAAGATAGTATATCTTATTTGGCCACTTTCGGGTGAGGTGTCGTCTTTGGAATATACAAAATGATGAAATGGTCAATGAAAGTTGGCTAGCTTCCCGAGAGAATCATGCTAGAAAGATAATATATCTTGTTTGGCCACCTTCGGGTGTGGTGCCAGTGCAGATTATTGAAATTGGATGAAACGTATGAAAATTGCTCTAGTTCTCTTGAAAAATTGTGCTAGTAAATGATATACCTTGTCTAACCACCATTGGGTGAGAGTTAGGAACAATGACGGTAATGGCCATGAGATACATTGAGATGCATTGACGTTGAGATGACATGTAGTGATTGGCAAATGAAACATTGACGGAGGAATATTCATATGCCTCCATTGTTTATTTCTTGTATACACTAAAGTGTTTGTTGCTCTTGAGACTTAATTTTTAACTTTCCATTGACTGTTGAAATTGTATAGAACTCTATGACATATTGTGAATGAAGGTTGTATGATGCGTCGTGATGGAACATAGACTGTCATTTTGATACGTTGTTAAATGAAAATGATAGATTATGTATAAAGGGAGTTATGGAATATATGATTTATGTTGTGTAAATGAAACTAGGTGATAGTTATGTGACACATGACATATGTGGACACCGATGCGATATGAGATGGACCTTATGGGGCATGTGATATACGTGAATATTGAACTAGGTCTTTTGGGTATACTTAGGAGTGTGTGAACTAGACGCCCTCTTGGGAGTGCTAGGAATGAGACGTGAAAAGGTACTGAGTTCCTCAGGGTATGCTAGGAGGGTACTAGGTCGCTTCATGCGAGTATTAGAAGTTACATGGATTGGTCTCATTAGAGAAAAAATCAGGTACAACAACTTGACCCTTAATGATAATATGTTGATGACGCACGTGAGTCATGGTATGAATTAAATGAAATGAGAGATTATGAATGATATTGATAGCCTCCTATGGAGCGTGCTAGAAAATGTGGTGGTGTACTGTCTCCTCTGGGAGAGTGTCAGGAATGGCGACGTTATGGTTAGCTACCATTGGGTGAGGTGATAGCGATTACGAATAAACCACGATGAGAAAAATGAAATAACTTGTGTGAGTTGGATATCGACCAAATGGTTCATTTGATACAAAGTCAATATCATAAATTATTAGGAGTTTGAACAAATTATGAGATTTTTGGATAAATTTGTTAAATTGAGGTATGATGATTTGATGCTTGATGAAAGACGTGAGTATACTTATAAGACGTGAAACGTGAGGAATAACTATATGTGCTTGCGTAAGAATATGAGAGTTTGATTGACAGTAGAGAAGTATGAGTTGTGTTATGGCTAGTGTACTAGTACAATGTAATGGTCAATGAGAAATGACTTAGTATCGTGAAACAGTTAATAGAGAAGCATTGGTATTGAGAAATGGCTGACGAAATTAACGAAACGACACTATAAGATGGTTGATTGTGTCATTTATGCTTATCTTATGGTTCCTATAAGCTCATACTTGTTCATTGTTCACTGATCATATTATATGTCATTTGAAATCATAGTCATAGGGCATAGGTGCAAACATTCCTATTGGGCTATGTAGCTCACTCTATTATTTTATAGGTGTTGTTTCAGACAATTTGCATGAAACTTGAGTGATGCATGTTTCGAAGATTTGATAGGAGATATTCAACGTCTTGAAAGTGACTTTTGAAAGATGTAAAATAACTTATTTTCGAGTTATTTCTTGTGTTTGAAAGGGAATATAAATGTTTAACTTTGATAATCTACTTTGATATATGTGGTGAGCCGAGAATTTGTCCACTCTGATGCAACATACTTAAATGTGACTTTTGATGGTATCGCATATAATGAAACAATTTGAGATATTGGGTTGATTATTAAGCGTTGTGAGATTTTATTTACGGAAAACTATTATAACAATATGTTTAAAAACAAGGGTGTGACAGAAGGCGGTGTTAGGGTTTTATACTAATAGTCATGACTTTATGTAATGAATTAATATTTGTTTAAATTATTTATCAAACAGTTATTTATTTTCTTGATGAGAATCTTTATGGACAATATTTATATTATACCATATCATATTATGCATGGATATTTCTTAATCCACATAGTAAATAATCTGCTATGTAAAATTTGGCTTACACACAAAGGATCAAATTATCGATCCTTGTAGAATATAAGTCTTTAGTTTATAGTCTTAGGTGGAATTAGACATACCACCAATAGGACCGTAACACAGTATTTCAGTAGGTCTGTCTTGACTACGAAAAATGGTATAGCTTCAACTTACTGTGTTAGTACACTTTGTGTGAATTGAAAAGGACCATATTGAGGTAATTGTATTTATACTTACCATATAATACAATTCGCACCTCATGGTTACTGTGAATGCTTGTTCTTTTAACTTAAAGATAGTTAATAGATGTGTACATTTAATGTTGCTGACTTTGATTCATTATGGAGTGAGACTTTGTGGGCTAATAATCTCGATGATCACAATATTAAGTGTAGGATAACTATTAATTATTAATGTAATTCACGTCCCTTTACAGGGATTGATGGTATCCTCTTGAGAAAGTTTATAAGTTTCGATTTTGTCAAACCCTAGAAGTGGATATTAGTATCTGGCACAATGAACAAGTTAAGTGGAAGGTCTCAAAAGATTTTATAAATGTTAGGAGATAAAAAAATATTTAATAACATAGAACTCGAAATATAATTTTGAGATATGGGAAGAAAATACAATTATAATTCTGTAGTGGTATGAATTACAATTTATATAATTCAAAATTAATCTAGGTTGGATTAGGATTCCGAATTATATAGGAAACCCAACCCAGACTTCTCCTTACGGTCTCTATAGTTGCCCCCATAATTGCCTATATATACATCGCTATGCCTTCTAGGTCAGACATAACTTAATACTCAAAATATTGAGAGAGGTTCTGTGAATGTAAGTTGATCACATTTTTTAGCGTTTTTGAGCCCACACTCAGTTTGTGATCAAGGCGCAATAGGATTACAGTAGAAGATTGCGAGGTCAGTCAAGCAAGATCAATCCAACTGTGCTTATACCTTTGTTAGATCAAAGTACGAACCCTTGTTCCGCCTTATAGGATTTTATATTTTTTTGGTTGTATAATGCATGCGCGTTCACCACTAGGTCTTGGAAATCGATCTCTAATAGGCGGAGCACCAGAAACCAGAGGGAATGCTTCAACCATTACCCAAACTGGGTTGGAAGTGGGAGCATATCACCCTGGATTTTATGACTTTTTGCCGAACAAAATGTCAAATAAAATGAAATCTTATGGTCGGTTGTATATTCAGGAGATAGTGCGGTTCCACGAAGTACCAATAATGATAGTATCAGATGGAGACCCACACTTTACATCAGTGTTTTGACAAAGTCTTCAGAAGGCCTTGGGTACTATTGTTCATTTGAGCACGACTTTTCATCCTTAGACGGATGGCCAATCAGAACAGACAATACAGACTTTGGAGGATACGCCAGGAGCATGTATGCTTGACTTTCAGGGGCATTAGGAGAGACAGTTGCCGTTGGTGAAATTTGCTTACAATAATAGTTATCAAGTCAGTATTGGGATGGCACCATATCAAGTCAGTATGGGCGGCCAAGTCGATCACCAATCTGTTGGACTATGGTTGGGGGACCGGAGTTGGTCCAATAAACGATCGAAAAGATTAAAGTTATCAAGCAAAGGTTGCTGACAGCTCAAAGTAGCCAGGAGAGCTACGCTGAAAGAAGGACGCAATCATTGACTTTCAAGGCCGACGATCATCTAAAAATCAAACTAATAAGAGGAGTCACAAGGTTTGGTAAGAAAGAAAAGTTAATGCCAATGTATATAGGGCCGTTCAAGATTTTGGAACGGGTTGGAGAAGTGGCGTATTGATTGGCATTACCACCTCAGCTCAATTGGGTTCATAATATTTTTGACGTGTCCATGCTGAAGAAGTACATGGCATTGCCAACCCATATGTTGAAGTGGAAAGAAGACACATGTCACGTTCAATGAGGACACAACATATGAGGAGGAACCAGTCCATATTGTGGGGTTTGGAGAGAAAAGTTTGAGAGTCAAAATCATTAAGCTGGTGAAGATTCTATGGCGATATCGAAATTTGGAGGAATCTACATGCGAAAGGGAGGATGCAATGAGAGTCAACCACCCCAAGCTTTTTGCTTAGATCATACTTTATAATTTTGAGGACAAAATTATTTGAGGAGATACGTTGTAATACCCTTAATTATGAATTCAATTTAAAATTATTTAATCAATAAATACTATATAAACTTTAAATGTTATTGTTTAATAGTTTAAATTAGAAAAATCGCATCTTATTTAGCTAGCGTGCTTGAGGGTGGTCGAGTGGTCTCTACAAATTTTGTAACTGTATATCTAAGAGTTATGGAGGATTAATGGAGGGTTTTGTTGTTTTACATATTTAATCGGGAAAATTCATGGGAAATATTTATACGTATTTGTTAAGGCAAATCGATTACCTAAACCTTTTTATGAAAATTATTTTACAACTTTCTAAGAGTTTTTTTTGGAGTATTTGAAAGTTATTAAGAGCTCTTGGAGGAGTTTCTGTTCATTTCAATTTTCAACAAATTGTGGTTGTTCTGTTCTTTGTTCTTCGGATCGAGTTAGGCATAGTTACCTATCAATCCTAGGGCTTAATTTGATGTCGTTGGTTTCAGTTTCAAAATCATGAATAGAAAGCATGTCTAGGGTTTCTTCTCGTTTCTGTTGAAATCATCTAATTAATCCATGTATTCTATGGCTTGTTTTGATCTATTGGTTTGGGGATACCTACAACAAAGAAGGTTTATAACGACAATTGAAATTTGTCGCCAAATAAAATAATTTCTTTGACAATCAAAAAGACAACAAAAATATTTGTAGCTCTTGTTTCATACCTATAATTTCACGCAAAAAGTCCTTGCAAGGAAAATGTGATTTTGTCGACTTCAATTTTGCTTTGGCGACAAAATATTTTCTCGCAAGATATGATAATAATTTGTCGCGCCATACCCATTTCCTCGCAGTGTTCACCCCGTCATCATCCGAACCGAACATGTACAAATGGATTGAGACCATGCATGTTTCAGCAACCCAAGTCATTCAGTCTTTCTTGAGGTAGCTTCTAACCTATTTTGTCTGCAATCTGAACATCCACAAAGTACAAAATAGGTAAGACCTAATAAGAGAAATGAGCTTAGCACACTACAAGAATTTTGATATTTGGTGACTAATTAAATTTGTCACAAATTACATGATTTTCCTCTCAAATGGTATAGGTGACAAAAGGGGTGACGAAATTGTTTTATCAACTAAAGGTCGTCACAAAAAAGTACCTGGTGACGAAATTTTTATTTCCTCACCTATAAAAGACTATTTCGCGCCGAAATTCATTTTCTCACTTATAGTGATTGTTTTGTGACAAAATATTTCGTCACCATTTTGACATGTTTTTTGTCACCTATCATTAGTTTCGTCACAAATAGTGCCTAAAAAATGACAATGTAAACAGCATAAGTGAGAATTTTTTTCCGTCACCTATAATGTTTTAATTAAATTAAAAAATTAAATAAAATAAGAAAGGTGAGAAAAAAATTGTCTATAACACTCCATTGAGAATACAATGTCCTGTCCATTTAGAATTCAATAGATTTCAAATAAATACCAAAAAAATTACCGTAATATCTACACATCTTCATAGCCAAATGTACTCATGTACCAATAACAAAAGTAAGCAAACTACATGATGTTCACCATATTTACTTCTTATCCTACGCATCATCAAAAGAAGGAATAGTTCTAGCATCATTGAAAGACCAAAAACATTAAAGACCTGAAGTTTGATACAAATAAGAATCAAGTATCCAAAAAAAAAAAAAAGTCTTCATAGAATAGCACACATGTCATCTTCCTGGTTGTCAAGCTTCTACATATACAATTTGTAAACATAAAAAATACAAAGTGACTCCCTCATCCATAAATATTGGATAAATAGTCATGTATATTTTAATACAAAACTTCATGATATTTTATGAATGTAAATATTAAAAGCATAATGTACTAACTAGCAAGTCATTAACCAGTGCACCTTTGGCGTTTAAGATGCTCTATAACACTGGCTAACGTCCTCCCATGTTCCTCTTTTGTCTCAATTAGCTTGTGTATCTTATTGTTTGCTAATTCCATTCCTTCTGTTTGCTCTTGAATTTTGGTAGTTTGTTCTTAAATTTGGTTAGCTTGTTCCGTTGGCCATTTCAAATAACTATGAACTACAAATAGATAGAAACGGATACAGATACCATAGAGAGAGAGAGGGAAATTAATATGCACATTCCTACCTATTATCACAGTTTGATAATTTTCTTAAATCCATTAGAATTAGACATGGCCAAAACTGAGCACCGAAGGACACAAGAGAGACAAACTAAAAGGCTGTAAGACCTCAAGCATTGACAACTTAAACCGAATCTAGAGAAAGAACAACAATGATAAACAGGCGTATCAAAGTTATTTTTGACTTGAGGTACTCTCTTTCAGAGTAACAAGTAGTTACTAGGCAGATAAAAATGCATCCCCTGGAATAACAGCAATGATAAAAATGCATCCCTGGAACGCCTACTTGGAAATTAAAAATGGATTTAGGCACTCAAATTTCTCACCCTCTAATCTATTTAGTTTGATGTTCATAGGCTCAGGCCAAAACATGCACACAAATCAACATTTGGGTCTATATGCAACCATGGAGGGATAGGATGATGGTGCAATGTAGAATCTCGGTAAGGTTGAAGCATGCAAAAGATTGTGTCAATTTGTTTGGGATAAGTTGTGCTTTTGACTTAAAGATTTCTGTACGTGAAAACTCCCGTTTGTTTAATAGAATATAAGCATCAAATGAATTCATCACACAAAAGCTGCAACGAACACATGAAATAGTAGGATAAACTCCTTGGACAAGCAATATCCATGCCACTAGCGATTGTGTAAGACAAAAGGAATAAAGAATCAATCTAGCAAGCTGTTTGTTTTATAGATTGTAAGCATCCAATTAAATCTTTTATACAAAATGAGGTTCAGAGTTAGGGACTTACAATGCATCTGCAATTTTGATAGAGCACCACGTTCACCCTCGGCGGGGGTTGTTACCGAACAAGTTACACCTGCAAAGTTGAGTCCACAATTAACTCAAATAAAGACGATAAAGGAGTGCAAATAGTAAAAAACTCATCATACGTGAACAAGTGGTAAAAACTAAAAAATAAGGAGCCAAAAAATAAGAACTACTTCTCACAGACATATTATCAAACAGTTCGCGTGCAGAAACCACATCTCTATGACTCAAATAGGTTCTGACCTTTGACTTCTTTTTGATAATAAACATTTGGCTCAACCATGAATCAGAGTAGAAAACAAAACTCTAAATCAGATTTTGAGCCAACACAAAAGTCTAAATCGAACCCCTAGATGACAGTGAGAAGCCATACGCACATCTCGCAAAATACCAAAGTAAATATATCAACACTCAGCAATGGTGTCGAATCCGGAATGGTGTGACTTCTAGTACATGATGGCGGTGCTACTGTTGAACAATGGAGGAGTGAAGGAAATGGTGTGAGAGAGAGAAGAGGGTATAGTCATGACAGAGAACGAGATTTACTGGTGAACGAGACTTTCTAGACCCCGAACCGCCCAACACAGATGCACACAGCACAATAGACACGTTTTTTTTAATATACACGTAAACATGAAGAAAAAAGGAAAAAGGTCAAAAAAAAAAATAGTTACTAATTTAATTATTTATTAATTTTTTCCCTTTATATGAATAATAAATTGGGTGACAAAATAAGTTTCCTCACACAAAATTTTTCATTTATCGTCATGCAAAAACTTTCTTTGTAATAAATTGGGTGACGAAATAAATTTCGTCACACAATAATTTTCCTTTTGTGAGGAAATGTTTTCATCACATATCAAATAGATTGGGTGACGAAACAAATTTCCTCACACAAAACTTTCTTTTTGTGATGAAATTGAGAAATGGAGGGAACATATTAGTGACGAAACACAATATTTCGTCACCTAAACTTTAATTGTGTACTCATTTTGTGACGAAATTTATATTTTTGTCACTAATGGATGATATATTGTGACAAAATATAATTTTGTCACCTTAAATATTTGTTCCATCCTAATTGGTGATGAAATAAATTATTCATCACAAAATAAGCATATTTAGAGACGAATTTTACGTTTGTCACGGGCATTTCGTCACAATATCACATTTTTCTTGTAGTGGCACAACACGATATGAGATAGAAACCTAATCCTAATATATCTTAAATTAATAAGTATATATTAGTAGAGGACAAAATATTTCATCACTAAAGTATTTTATTAATGGCGAGGAAGTGTTTTGTAGCTAATTGGTTTAGCTAAACCTATTTGAAGACAAAACGACATACTCATTCCCTTGCAGATACTGTATTAAATTAAATTTATGTATTAATAGACTAGGAAATATTTCGTCGATAAAGTGTTTTATTAATGGCAAGGAAGGTTTTTGTTGCTAATTGGTTTAGTTATATTAATATACAAGGAAATATTTCGTCGCTAAAGCATTTTGTTAATGACATGAAAGTTTTTTGTAGTTAATTGGTTTAACAAAACTTATTTGGTGACAAAATGCCATACCTATTTCCTCACAAATATTGTATTAAATTAATATTTATATTAATTAGTTTAGCTAAACTTGTTTGATAAAAAAAAACAGAATAACATATAACTTCTTGTTAAATTGGAATACACAGCTCTCACAACTTAAATACAAAATAATTAAGTTTCATTAACCAACGAAGTCAAACCAACATGTACATTCCTTAGCAAAAAATAGATACTAATGTTTCCCTTCAAAATTAACATAAGGATACCATATCAAAAAACAAATACCAACATGTACATTTCTTAATAGCCAAAAAGTAGCAAAAAATAAATACTAATGTTCTCCTTCAAAATTGTAGCTATTGTTTCATGCCTATAATTTCACGCAAAAATTCCTTGCAAAGGAAAATGTGATTTTGTCGACTTTAATTTTGCTTTGGCAAGAAAATATTTTTTTTCAAAATATGATAATAATTCATTGCACCATACCCATTTCTTCGCAGTGTTCACCGTGTCATCATCCAAACCGGACGTGTACGAATGGATTGAGACCATGCATGTTTCGGCAACTCAAGTCCTTCAGTCTTTCTTGAGGTAGCTTATGACCTATTTTGTCTGTAATCTGAACATCCACAGAGTACAAAATAGGTAAGACCTAATAAGAGAAATGAGCTTAGCACAATAGGATATGAGATAGAAACCTCATCCTAATGTATCTTAAATTAATAATTATATATTAGTAGTCGATAAAATATTTCATCACTGAAGTATTTTATTAATGACGCAGAAGTGTTCTGTAGCTAATTGGTTTTGTAATGACCCGGTATTTTTCTAAATTATAAATAATTACCTTTATCGAATTTTATTATTTTATTGAAATTTTTGGAATAAATAATTTTTTTATTAGTAACTTTTGTTTTTAGATTTAATTCGTATTTTATATCCGAACCGTCCAAGTTCATTGAATCTTCGGATGGGAAAGGTTATCTTATTATTTTGGTAGGAATCTTAATAGAATATACGGTTTCCATATTTTTTATAAAAGATTTCGATTTGTTATATTTTATATGATTTGGTAATAGCCTAATTTAAATAATACCCATTTGATTCGTATCCTATTTGGGTACCGATCCCTTAGTCTATTTATACAGCCCCCATTCGACCCTCTATTCATTTTTTCGTCGTCCAACATTCCTGCGTGCATATTGATTTCGTGAGTTATCTCAAAATCTCACGCTTTGAAATTTATTTTAGAGTTAAGCACACGTTTTTCTTTCTCTTTTTTTTTCTTCTTTCTTCTTTTCCCTCTTATTCTGTTTTTTTTTAAACCGTGGGTTTACTCTCTCTCTCTTTTTCTCTCTCTCTCCCGCTTCTCTCTCTTCCCTCTCGGTTTCTCTCGGCTTCTCTCTCTTCTTCTTCTCTCTCTCTCGGCTTCTCTCTCATCTCTCTCTCTCCCGCTTCTCTCTCTTCCCTCTCCCTCTCTCTCCTCTTGGCAGTGGGGTTTTCCCACTATTGATGTCCTTTGTTATTTTTTTATTTATCTATTTTTATTAGTTAATATTTATTACATTATTTTGTGGTTATATATATTAAAGGATTTACTTATTCTATTAGTTGTAAGTAATAGTGCACTGTTTTTTTTATATATATAAAATAGTTATGTATTCTATTATTTATTGATAATAATACACTATTTTTTTTATTATTTATATTTAATGTATGATTTTGATTTTTTTATATAGTGTTGCGATAA
>JABCMJ010019186.1:0-13479 GCA_014822125.1 Arbutus unedo | reverse complement strand
GAAGGGTACAGTGATGCCAACTGGATATCAGATATCAAGGACTCGAAGTCTACAAGTGGATATGTATTCACTCTTGGTGGTGCAGCAGTGTCTTAGAAATCTTCCAAACAGACTTGCATAGCAAGGTCTACGATGGAATCTAAGTTTATTGCCTTAGGTAAAGCAACTAAAAAAGCTGAATCGCTCTGCCATTTTGTGAAGATATTCCGAGATGGTCAATACTTGTGCCTGCAATATGCATACATTGCAATTGACAGGGCATAGAGTAACATGTATAATGGTAAGTCAAGACATATTCGTCAACGACATAATACCATTAGACAACTGCTCTCAAATGGAGTTGTTACTATAGACTATGTTAAGTCTAAGGACAACATTGCGGATCCACTAACTGAAGGGTTAAATCAAGAGTTAGTTGATAAATCATCGAGGAGAATGGGGCTAAAGCCTTTGGATGTGTGAATTACTGCAATGGACACCCAACTTAGTTGACTGGAGATCCCAAGATCTAGGTTCAATGGGACAACCTAATTGCGTGTAATTAGTTGAAACACTGAGGAGATAAGCTTTTTATCCATTCCTATAGTGAAATAGTGTTTCCTATATGAGTTAAGGTTAAACTATGTTTTTAATGACTTTTATGCATTGGTATATCCATGCAAGGTATGATAGGATTCCTTTAGATAAGAAGTCACCTATGTAAGTGTGAAATGGGACTGCTTCTATAAGAATTGAGAAGGCTAAATTTTTTAGAACACTTACTGAACCAGGTGAGAGTTCAGGACCAAAATAAACTTAACAGTGAGAACTGATTTGTGTTAGGAGGAGTTCCCATGTGAAGTCTCTTCTCACAAGAATTTGATGTACTCACTCTTCAAGTCTATGTTGTCTTCCATATCGTGATACTGTCAATTTTCATTTATTTGGAGAATTGTTGAAAATAAAAATTTTAATCCATATTTTTTGGTGACTTTGTCCAAAAAATTAAGGTGTCCCAAAAATTAAGGGGTCCCCTAAGAACACTTGAAGTGGGTCTTAGTGGGTTTGTGTACTCCTATGTGAGGAGTTTAAATCTAGAAAAGAATGGTTAAAATTCATTAAGGTTTGAATGAGAAATTGACTCTCAAAGTATGCACCATGTATAGTATGCGGGAAGGTGATATGTCACCTAGTCCCTCATTGGAACACACACGCTGCCTCCCGCTCGGACCGAACCGTGACCAAGGCCGTTGGCCAAGGTTCGAGGTTTGTGGGTAAAAATCTGGGCTTGACTTGATTGGCGTGGTGTGGCGTGGCGTGGTCTTTGGGCCCTTATGTGTTATCTTTTTATAGCCCAAGTGTTCGGATTTTTTTGCTTGGGCCACATATGGGCTTGAGTCCACATGGTGATAGAATCTGGCTATTGAGAGAATATTCGGCAATCAATTTCAAAACTCCAAATTTAGTTCTAATTTTAAATTGAGAATTTATTTTCAGAATTTTAACCTCAGGATCTATTTTGTATATTAAATTCGAAAATTGATTTCTAGATTTATTATGAAACAAATTTCTAGGCCCCCCTTGGATCTATAAATTGAGCATATTCTTTAAAGAATTTTCACACTGAATATCAGAGTAATCTTCCTTAGCTCTCAAGTGTTGCATCTTGGGAGACAAACTCCGGAAAGATCCTTAAGCATTTTAGTGAAGCGGTGCAATTTGTCTTATGGACACCGTGAGAATCACGGGCCTCGATTTACGATTTCTTGATTTTATTTTACGTACTATTTATTTATTCCTATGAATAAATCCAACATAGTTTTTCCTTACAATGTTGAGTTGAGGGGATAGAGTTCAAAAGATGGATGATTAGAATAAGCTTTAATTTCTTGTTTCTTCAAATTTGGATCTTTAGGGAAATGTGGTTTACTTTTCAATTGTTTAATTATTTTATTGAGAACTAGTAATAGATTCAGAGGTTTTTTTTTCGCAGTTTAGTTTCTTAAGATTTGAGATTGTGAATGTTTTGTTGTTGCTCATTTCATGCCTCGAAGTTGCGGCGTGACAAGTGGCCACAACCAACAAGTGGGCTAGACTAGCAATATCGATCGATCTCATCCTAATTTGGTGGGTAAAACTAATGTAGGAGACCAAGTAGAACTTGGATCTTTGCAACTTAGTCACCAATGTTGAATTCGACGAAAGAAATTTCCTCATTACAAAGAGCCATGCTGAAACATGTGGAAGAATGGGTTTTAGTTATGAAACAAATTATTTCTGGAAGTTCTTATTCCTGAAATCATAACGTTGATAATCATGGGAATAGGAAAAAAATGTTGTATCAACCTTGATCTTTTGAAAGGGATTCTAGGAAAGAAATCAACTCACATAGAGATATGCCAAATGTATGACATGGACGGCCAATGTGACGCCCCAAATTCTGTGTAATAATTACGAGTAACTAGAGGCCGTTCGTACTACAATTTATAACGACAACAGAACTCCAAAATAGTCCACAGATACCTCATTTAATCATTTTGGACCCACAGAGTTAGATGATTGCATCATGAGTTGAGTTTAATAAAAAATAGAGTTATATCACATCTTTCCAAAAATCTAAGTCAAAAGATATCGAATAACTCCATGCAAAATCTACAAAGATGCACATAATCAGGCACGACATGTTGCTCAAATTTACTGCTCGAGATTGGTACCTAAAATCAAAGAAAGGGGTGAGCCACAGCCCAGTAGGAACATTGACGCCAATATTCAAAGTTGATGCAGATGATAATATAATAATGAGTTAATCAAGTTAAGAACATACACCAAGTGATGAACATGTCACAATAAGTCCCAAGAGCCATCAAGTAAACATATTAATCAAAAGTTTGATAGATCGATTCTCATAATAAACAATGATTTCCTTCCAGTCCAACACAAGGAAGGTGTCGGCATTTCCTCAATACGCTTTCGTGAGTCTAATACTGTCCTTAGTACTCCCGAAGGAACCTAGTACTCTCCTAGCATTCCGAAGGGCTCTAGTACCTTTCTAGCATCCCGAGTCTAGAGCCTTCCTAGTATTCCCGAAGGAGTCTAGTACCTTCCTAGCATTTCCGAAAGAGTCTAGTACCTTCCTAGCATTTTCGAAGGAGTCTAGTGCCTTTCTAGCATTCCCGAAGGGGTCTAGTACCTTCCTAGCATTCCCGAAAGAGTCTAGTGCCTTTCTAGCATTTCCGAAGGAGTCTAGTACCTTCCTAGCATTCCCGAAGGAGTCTAATGTCTCCCTAGCATTCCTGAAGGGGTCTAGTACCTTCCTAGCATTTCTGAAGGAGTTTAGTGCCTTCTTAGCATTTCTGAAAGAGTCTAGTACCTTCCTAGCATTCCCGAAGGAGTCTAGTACCTTCCTTCTAACAATGGCCTAAAACCACGAGGGATTCCACCTAAAAAGATTAGCAAAATCTGCCAAAATCTATGGAGGTCACTTGAGCGAGCTCGAGTCTGCTCGAGCGGTTTACCGGGTTCAAAATTTCTAGAGAGCAAAAAAAGACCACCCGACAGGCTGCTTCACAACTGCTCAAGCGGTGTCCAAATTTGTGAAGGCCGCCCGAGCGAGCTGGAGGCCGTTTGAGCGGTCGGGTGGATTTTTGGGTTTTTCTAGTAGATTCAAGAACACGAACAAAAGCTAATTTTTCTACCCCTACACGACACAATCGTGGAATTTCACTACTCTACACACTCACACACACTTATATAAGGCATTATGTCCCAACCTCAAGGTTAAGATGATAGATTTGGCAATGAAGATGATCTCCCAGCTTCGGATGACCTCAAGAGCTTCGATTCTCTTTCCTCAAACTTTGAATTGACAATCCGTCTTCGAGTATGCGTTAAGCACGCATAGGCCACTCCATATCTCAAAGGAAATCGAAATCCGTCAGTTAGATTGGTTGCATTTGTAGAGAGAAGGTGGAGGGGTTATGAGAGAGAGAAGAGGACTTGAGCTTAAAATAAAATCCCCTTTCAATCTCCCCACAATCTGATTTTAAGCCAAAACATGGGGATTGGCCAAATGACTAAAATGCCCTCATCTCAATAATTTGATAAAATTAAGCCCCCGGGTCAAGTCCTAACTTACCCGAGCCCAAAACCATATCCTCTAATGATATATCTCATTAATAAACATCTCAAACACAATTTAAAAACGAGAAATTTTTTGGGTCCTCACATTCCTCCCTCCTTAAAGGAATTTTGTCCACAAAATTTAAGACGTAGTACACCGACACAGATACTTCTCCTTGTATCCCCACCCAAGACACAAATACACGTCTATCAATCCAACACCTATAACAGTACTCCACTATCTACATCGTGCATAAGCAATGCTCAACGAGTCCAAACTCAACAACGTTCAATAAATCTAAGAAGTCCAAATATCCTAACCGCACAAGTGCACCAAAACAATGCCAATAAACATACAACAGGTGTGACTGAGAAAGTTCCAAGGCTATCAACCATAAACACGTAAATTGCATGCTAATTCATAGTTCATAATAATAGTCCCACGTACTACCTCAAATTACTCACGATTACAATTATCATCAAAATGAGGAAGGAAACACACTACAGTCAAGAAGTAAACAAGTGTGGATACTTCTCTCGCACCTCATCCCCTCACTCCCACGTTGACCCTTTCTTACCTTGGTTGTCCCACAAAACTCGAACCAAAGAGATCGCTTTACCTCTTAGCACTTGCTCACATGAGTCGAGAATACTCACCGATTTCTCTCCATAAGAGGCATTCGCTTCTAACTCAAGTTCGGACCATTCATGTACATGTGATGGGTACAACTCATACTTTCTTAACATCGAGACGTGAAACACATCATGGATACCCGACAGTCTTGGAGGTAAAGCCAAACAATATGCAACTTCCCCAATCCTTTCGAGGATATCAAAGGGTCCGATATATCGCGGTGAAAGTTTTCCCTTTCGCCTGAAATGGGATAGACCCCATCATGGTGACACCTTCAAAAACACTTGGTCACCCACTTCAAACAACAAAGGGCGACGACGATGATCATCATAGCTTTTCTATCAGCTCTGCGCTGTAAGTAATCTCTGACGAACCACCTTAATTTGTTCTGTTGTTCTCTCTTGGGTGGCCAGTAGTTGTTGGCAAATCAATCTCATATTGTCAGTAGTCTCCCCAATTAAGTCCGGTCCCACAATAGTTGTCTCACCCAACTTAGTCTAACACACGGGTGATCTATATGGTCGCCCATACAAGGCCTCATACGGTGCCATTCCGATGCTTGATTAGTAACTATTATTGTACGTGAATTCGACCAAGGGCAAGTGATCTTCCCAATTTACTCGAAAGTCCAAAACACATGCCCGAAGCATATCCTCCAATATTTGGATCGTTCGTTCAGATTGCCCATCCGTCTGGGGGTGGTAAGCTGTGCTAAACAAAAGATTCGTACCAAGTGCAGCTTGCAAGCTCTACCAAAAACGTGCTGTGAACCACGGATCTTGATCAAACACGATAGACACCGTAATTCCGTGAAGTCGAATGATCTCATGAATGTACAAACGACTAAGCTTCTCCATGGAATCTGTCATTTGAATAGATAAGAAATGAGCAGACTTAGTCAGGCAATCCACAATCACCCAGATAGCGTCGTGTCCCTTCGGTGACTTTGGCAATCCTAAAACAAAGTCCATGGTAACATTCTCCCATTTCCATTCAGCCACGGGCAAAGGTTGCAATTCCTCCGTGGGTCGTTGGTGCTCAGCTTTCACTTGTTGGCATGTAAGGCACTTTGACACAAAACTTACTACATCCTATTTCATCCCGAGCCACCAAAATTGTGACGCAGGTCATGGTACATCTTTGTTCCTCCTGGGCAAATAGCTAATGGCGAGTGATGAAACTCTCTCAAAATTCTTTCCCGACAAGAAATGGGTACAAACAACTTCCCTTAGAAGCGCAAACTCTGATCAGCATACACCATCCAACCCTCTCCAGCATTGCCACTGAAATATCTTTCGTAACTCATCTGTTTCATCATCACACAGTTGGGTGTCAATCACTTGAGTGGATAAAGTGGATCGAACTGTTAAATTGCACAAAGTCACCCCTTCCTGAACTTCCTCAAAACACGAAGCATAAACTCCCAAATCTCGAATCGCCTTCCATTCATGAACGACTAGGCTTGCCAATTGTGTAGGTTTCCTACTCAAAGTATCCGCAACCACATTGGTTTTTTCCGGGTGGTATTGTAGATGAAAGTCATAATCCTCAATATACTCCATCCATCGGCCTTGTCATAGATTCAACTCTTTCTGGGAGAACAAGTACTTCAAACTCTTATGGTCAGAGAAGACTTCAAATTTCTTGCCGTTCTAAATCATGGGTTGGATAATTTTGCTCGTGGATTTTCAACTGTCTCGACCCATACGCTACCACTCTACATCCTTGCATTACTACACAACCTAATCCTTCTTTCGAGGCATCACAATACACGGCACACCTGGCTTCTCTTTCGGTCACAATTAGAATTGGTGCACTACTCAGGCGCTTCTTTAATTCCTCAAAGGCTATTTCACACGAGTCATCCCACACAAATCGCGTTCCCTTTCGAGTCAAACAAGTAATCGGAGTCGCCAATCGAGAGAAGTCATGAACGAAACGTCGGTAATATCCAGCCAAGCCCAGAAAGCTATGGATCTCAAACACATTTCTCGGTCACTACCAACTTATAACTTACTCAATCTTTTTTGGGTCAATGGACACACTGCTCCTAGACACCACGTGTCCCAAAATTTTTACCTCCAATAACCAAAACTTGCACTTGCTAAGCTTGGCATACAATTGATGCTTCCTCAAAAGTTCTAGAACAATGGCGAGATGGGACTTGTGTTCCGCCTCTAAAAGTGAATAGACCAAAATATCATCAACAAAGACCACAACAAACCGATCGAGATACTCACGAAAAATGTGGTTCATGAGATCCATGAATGTTGCGGGCGCATTGGTCAACCCAAAAGGCATGACCACGAACTCATAATGTCCATAACGTGTCTGAAAGGTAGTCTTCGAAATATCCTCCTTCTGAACTCTCAATTGGCGATAATCGGACCTCAAGTCAATCTTCGAAAGACACGTAGCACCTCGGAGTTGATCAAAGAGATCATCGATCCTCGGCATCAGATACTTGTTCTTCACTATGGCACGGTTAAGTTTTCGATAATCAATGCACAAGTGTAGAGAACCATCCTTCTTTCATGCAAATAAAGCTGGTGCTCCCCACGGCGATGTACTAGGATGGATAAATCCCAAGTCCTGCAATTCTTGTTGTTGCACCTTTAATTCCTTTAGTTCAGCTAGTGCAAAATGATAGGGTGCCACCGAGATGGGAGTAATACCTGGGTGTAACTCTATAGAAAACTCAACCTCTCTCTCGGGAGGTAAATCGGGTAACTCATTCGGAAAAACATTTGGGAAATTGCAAACCACCTTCGGTAACTCCCCACGCACAAACACATCATCATCCAGAGTTAAACCAGCCAACAATGCATAAATCACATCCCGCTCCCATGGTTTACATAGATAGGGTTCCATTGGCTCCCGGTGCTCTCTAAAGAACTCAAAGCACCCATCTGTGGGTGAACACATGCGAACTTGTCGTTTAAAATAATCAATAGTGGCGTGGAACGTGGATAGCGAATCCATACCTAGAATGACATCAAACCTAGACATGTCTAACACAATGAAGTCAAACGTGAAATGACGATCAAGGATAGTGAGTTCGCAATCCCTACAAATATGGCCAAGTGGTGATTTTCCTCCAAGAGGAGTCTCAACAAACAACGGAGGTGCAAACAATTAGTTTTTAACTCCAAAGCACGTGCAAAAGATGTAGCAATAAAAGAATAAGATGCTCCAGAATCAAATAAAACCTCTACAAAAGAGTTAAACAAGAGGAAAGTACCCCTCACAACTGTAGTCTTTGGAGCCTGAGAAGAAGAAGGTGCAGTAGAAGACGTGATATTGAAGACCCTGCCTTGCGTACGTTGAACTTGTGCATAACCATCACACTGTCCTGAACTTGTTAGAGGTGCTGACGAACTTGTACCCCTATCAGCACAAGAGCCCTGTGTCGAAGTCGTCTAACGGAAGTGGGGCTGCTGCTGTCTTTGAGTACCCCTAAACTGCTATTGTTGATGCCCACGACCCCTGAATAGAACCTGCCTCATTGCGCATGCCTGTCCCTTGGGGACAATTTCTAGCCAGGTGTCCGGACTAGCCGCAAGAGTAGCAGACCTTCGGTTGTACCGCACATTGACTACGAACATGGCTAGGTTGATTGCACCAATGATAGACAATTGGTGATCTCGAAGCATTACTCCTAGCATCGGAGAACTTGGGTGGCCTAAGATTTGAATGGCTTTGTGGAGGCTAAAACTGCTCCCTTTGTCGCTTACGTCCCTGGCCCCTAGAGCTACGGGAAGATGATGAATCTTGCATCACATCTGACTGTCTCGGCTCCCAAGCTCTAGAACCTTGTTGTACCTCCCTAGGCAACTCCACGCTTCTAGCACATTCAATAATCTCAGCAAAATCCATCTTGTGCTGGCTCACTACGAGCCTCTTCACCGAGAAGTGAAGACCCCTCTTAAAACGACGACATTTGCGATCTTCTGTCGTCACCAGCTCTGGTGTGAAATGAGATAAGTTCTAAAACTTTGTAGCATACTCCAACAGTGTCATATTTCCTTGTTCCAATCTCTCAAACTATATACGTAGCTGTTCACAATAAGATTTAGGGAAGTATCGATTCTCGAAGAATACCTCAAACTTGGCCCATGTCATGTCCTCCACATCCGGCTCATCAACTCCAGCCACCTGCCTAGCGGCCCTTCGCGCGTCCTTTCTTGCCTCAAAAATTGACTCCAACCATTCACTTGCCTCCTAGTCAATTGGCATGCCGCTATATTGACCCAAAAATAGTCCTCCACTATCCTCAAGGCCGTAAATAACTTACGAGTTTTAGAAAGCCAATGATTTGCAGCTAGAGCATCAACACCCTCTCCACTAAATTGAGGGGGATTTAAACGACGAAATTCTCTCATAGCATCTATCGGTCGGTCACGACATGGGTTCTAGTAGCTTGATTTGACCTACTTGCCTCGACAAGTACCGCCATAAACTCCCTTGCGAACGCACCTGGTGCAACAGGTGGCTCGACATTTTGCTCTACTTCTTCATGAGCTTTTTCCGCTCGAGGAATCTCCCTTGGTTGACTCACGGCATCCTCCAATGGTACCTCATGATAGCGACCTCGGCCTCGATCTCTACCGCGAGATCCACCCAATCTCACCCCACATTTTGGAGGCATAATGCTACAACAAATCAAGTCACACTAACAAAGTCAGCCAATGATTGCCACAACAAGGCCAATGCCACATCAGAAATCCCTAACAAGAGCCAACTTCCACATATTGTTCAACTCATATGTTATGCAATGCCAATGCATGTCATGCACACAAGCACAAACAAATCATCTTATAATACAACGAGTTTTAAACCCAATGAGACTAAAAGTCCTCTCCCATGGTCTCAAGGTATTCTAACCTATTGCTCTGACATAAAGTTGTCACGCCCCAAATTCTGTGTAATAATTACGAGTAACTAGAGGCCGTCCATACTACAATTTATAAAGACAACAGAACTCCAAAATAGTCAACAGATACCCCATTTAATTATTTTGGACCCACAGAGTTAGATGATTACATTATGAGTTGCGTTTAATCAAAAATACAGTTATATTACATCTTTCCAAAAATCTAAGTCAAAAGAAATCGAATAACTCCCTACAAAATCTACAAAGATGCACATAATCAGGCATGACATGTTGCTCAAATCTACTGCTCGAGATTGGTACCTGAAATCAAAGAAAGGGGTGAGCACAGCCGAGTAGGAACATCGATGCCAATATTCAAAGTTGATGCAGATGATAATATGATAAAGAGTTAATCAAGTTAAGAAAATACCCCAAGTGATGAACATGTCACAATAAGTCCCAAGAGCAATCAAGTGAACGTATTAATCAAAAGTTTGATAGATCGATTCTCATAATAAATAATGATTTCCTTCCAATCCAACACAAGGAGGTGTCGGCATTTCCTCAATACGCTTTCGTGAGTCTAATACTGTCCCTAGCACTCCCGAAGGAACCTAGTACTCTCCTAGTATTCCCGAACGGCTCTAGTACCTTCATAGCATTTCCAAAGGAGTCTAGTACATTTCTAGCATTCCTGAAGGAGTCTAGTACCTTCCTAGCATTTTCGAAAGAGTCTAGTGCCTTCCTAGCATTCCCGAAGGGGTCTAGTACCTTCCTAACATTCCTGAAGGAGTCTAGTGCCTTTCTAGCATTTCTGAAGGAGTCTAGTACCTTCCTAGAATTTCTGAAAGATTCTAGTACCTTCCTAACATTCCCGAATGAGTCTAGTACTCATCCAAGTAGAATCATTCATTCACTTGTCAAATACATAATAGGCCACATCGTAAATATCAACCCAACTCACCCTACCAAATGTTCATGGGATTAAACGTGCATTGGATCTTGGAATGTCACTAAAAAGTGTCTAACAATGGCCTAAAACCATGAGGGATTCCATCTAAAAAGATTAGCAAAATCTGCCAAAATCTATGGAGGTCGCTTGAGCAAGCTGGAGTCCGCTCGAGCGATCTACCGGGTTCAAAATTTCTAGAGAGCAAAAAAAGACCCTCTGATAGGCTGTTTGACAACCGCTCAAGCGGTGTCCAAATTTGTGAAGGCCGCTCGAGCAATCAGGTGGATTTCTGAGTTTTTCCAGCAGATTCAAGAAAACGAACCAAAACTAATTTTTCTACCCTACACGACACAATCATGTAATTTCACTACTCTACACACTCACACATGCTTATGTAAGGCATTATGTCCCTACCTCAAGGTTAAGATGATGGATTTGGCGATGAAGATGATCTCCTAGCTTTGGATGACCTGAAGAGCTTCGATTCTCCTTCCGCAAACTTTCAATTGACGATCCATCTTCGGGTATGCGTCAAGCATGCATAGGCCACTCCGTATCTCAAAGTGAATTGAAATTTGTCGGTTAGATTGGTTGCATTTGTAGAGAGAAGGTGGAGGGGTTATGAGAGAGAGAGAAGAGCACTTGAGCTTAAAATAAAATTCCCTTTCCATCTCCCCACAATCTGACCTTAAGCCAAAACATGGGGATTGGCTAAATGACTAAAATGCCCTCATCTCAATATTTGACAAAATTAAGCCCTCGGGTCAAGTCCTAACTTACCTGAGCCCAAAACCATATCCTCCGACGATATATCACATTAATAAACATCTCAAACACAATTTAAAAACGAGAAATTTTTCGAGTCCTCACAGCCTAGGACTAGGGGAATACCCCAGTCTTGGTAAAAACTACTATTGCATTACCTATCAATGGGGATGTGAGAATCCTTAAAATAGATAAATGACATACCCATGACTCAAAGAGTGTAGTGGAATTGAACTACTCAAATCTCCCTCTTCGAACCAATACCGTGGAGTTGGTGAAGGACATTGTGCCAAATGCACAAACAAGAAGGGTTAACATGAGGTATGAAGTGTTTACTGAGACAATACCTAGTGGTCCACTTGTGGTTCCATCCATACTACTTCCATAAATGTATTTTGGAGTGCCACCTCCTTATCAGCCTTTCCAAGGAATGCATGAGATACCAAATCTTAGGAAATCACCACACATGATTATTCCCATGGCTGCCCCAATGGTAGCTTCTATGGCTGCAGCTAACCAAGGCAGCCCTTGTAATGCTCTTTAGGGAGAGGTGGATTACTTCGAGACCTAGTCTTAGAAGTTCTACAAGAAGTGTGTGGTTTGTTAGTTCAAAAGGTCCCTCACAATTTATAGAAAACCATATCCTGAGTGGATTGATCATCGCTTTGAATTCCCATGAGTATTTAAGGTCCTAGACTTTACTCTATTTTGTGGGGATGGAAAACAATCTACCTTAGGACATGTAGCCAGATTCATTGCACAATGAGAAAAATTGACTGATCGGTCGGCAAAAGCATGTTGTTAGAATGCCGGCCTAGGTCAAGGTTTAAATTTATAAAACAGGGCTTCCCTTAAGATTGAAAATAGACATAGTAGAGAGTCTGAAGTATCGATTCACGGAGAAAATTAGTTAGGTTAAAAGATTTCGCAAATTTAATTTTTAACATTTTGGACGTCAACCTCAAAGTTTGCTTGGTTTGTCAAGTGATGACTATTACACGAAAATGGAGAGATGTAGTACATCAAGACCAAGTGTTAGAACTTATACAAGACGCGTGGTTTGTTAGTTGAAAAGGTCCCCCACAATTTATAGAAAACCATATCTTGAGTGGATTGATCATCGATTTGAATTCACATGAAGATTTAAGGTCCTAGACTTTACACTATTTTATGGAGATGGAAAACAATCCACCTTAGGACATGTGGCTAGATTCACTGCACAATGTGGAAAATTAACTGACCGGTCGACAAAAGTGTGTCGTTAGGGCGCCAGCCTATATCAAGGTTTAAGTTTATGCAATAGAACTTCGCTCAAGATTGAAAAGAGATATAGTAGAGAGTCCAAAGTATTGATCCACAGGAAAAAGTAGTTAGGTTAAAAGACTTTGCAAATTTGATTTTCAACGTTTCGGACATGAACTTCAAAGTTTGTTTGGTTTGTCAATTGATGACTAGTACACTAAAAATGAGGGAATAAACTAGATTAAAAATTAGGCTAGGTCTTCGTGTTCGGTTCATTTGAAACTTCCGTTGGTCAACTTCTTCTCTTTATAGCTCGATCTAGTTCCTAGTCTAGGGTTTTAGATCGGAAAATATGTGAATAAAAATGAAGATTTTAAGTCTAAATAGGTGTTTTTGGACCTTTTCAAGTTTAAGACTGTTAGGGATCGATTCCCGAGATTCAGTGATGAACGCGTATAGTTTATACAACAAAAAATATAAAACCCTGCTAGGCGAAATTAGGGTTCATACCTTTGAGATCTGTCTGGTTTGATCTTGATTATCTTTGTAGTTTGATCCTGATTGAACTTTGAGGGTGGGCTAAAAAACGTGATCTTTTTGCCTTTATGGAACCTCTCTCAATCTTTCGAATATGAAGTTGTGTCTGATATAGAAGGCATAGTGGTGTATATATAGGCAATGATAGGGACCCCTAGGAGAAGTATGGGCTGGGCTTCCTATATAATTCGGGATTCCTAGTCCAACCCGGATTAATTCCGAATTATATAAATTGTAATTCATACCACTACAGAACTATAATTGCATTCCCCTGTCATATCTCAAAATTATATTTCGAGTTCCATGTTATTAAATGCTTATTATCTCCCCATGTTAAGATTACAGGTACCCGTTGATTAAAATAAATTACTGATAATT
>JABCMJ010019181.1:0-16034 GCA_014822125.1 Arbutus unedo | reverse complement strand
TATTGTGAACTATTCATGAATCATGTTATATCATTGCATATTCATATAATATTGGCGCAGACGGTCTCTACTGGGCATTGTGACTTGCCCCTTTATTTTTCAGGTACAGTTCCGGAGCCTTGACATGGATTGTGTGGATGCACGGAGGTGCATGTTTTAGAAGGTTTTCATCTTAGGAGTTACATAGCACCTTTAGAACATATTTTTGAAAGATGTAAACTAACTACTTTTTTGTTCTTTCTTTTGTATTTGAAAGCAAATCATACTATACTGATTCAAACTTGTTATTTTGGCTTAATAGGTCGGGAGTGCCCCTCATGATTGTAATATTTTGAAACACATTATCTATTGTAGATTATAGGAATTATGATTTGGGCTTTGTTTGAGTAATTGTGAGGTTTTAAAATAGTAACTAAAGTTATGTATTATATTTGAAAACAAGGGCGTGACAAGTTGTCGGCGTACTTTGTTCTATTTGATAATCAACATTCTCCTTGTCTTCGTGGCCCCTGTCTTCCATTGAGTTTTCACAAAACTCAACTAGATCCTCAATCTCCGATTTCTCAACTCTTGGCATAGCATCAATAGACTCTACTTTTGATCGATCATGGTACATACGCATTAAATATCACGGTCCAACTTCTAATACACATACGCACACAAAAGCATAAAAATGGTTCTCATTCTATTGAATGTTTTCAATAAGATATAATTAAACACTCATGATTACAAACAATAATTTCAGCGGAAGAGATTGAAACTGTCAAACTGAAAAAAAATCACTCATGAACTACTAGCGAAATTGTAAATTGAAAAACTAAACCAAACTGGTAAATCGAATCAAATTAGAAATTCGGTTTGATTTTTTAATTCATTCGGTCCGGTTCGATTTAAAAATTTAGAAAAATTTCGGTCCGATTTTCAGTTTTAGACCCTTCCAATCCAAACTAAACTGAACCGAATTGATATATGTAAAAAAATTTAAAAATTTAAAAATATTAGTATAGTGATACACCGCATGTAATCACGTATATGTAAAAAAACATAATTGTTTCTCTTACTTTCACTTTTCATTTACTCTCAGTCTCCCGCCAGCTTCCACTTCTTATTCTCAGTGCTCTACTTCTCACAATCTCACTTATCTTCAACCTTCTAGGCCCTCCACCTCTCAACTCTTAGTGATTTTTTAATAAAATTTAGTCTGGACTGAGTTTACTTGATATTGACCTATTAATTATTTATAATTTTTTTTCATTTTTGACCCAAGTCCAATTATACCAAAATCAGACCAGATCAAACCAAACCAAACCAAACCACTTCGTCTTGATTTTAATTTTAAAACTTTCAAACAAAAATACCGATTTAATTTGAGTTTTTTTATCAACTGGACCGATATCATAAGAAGCTACTATAAACAACCACGTCACTACAGAATTGTCCCTTCGATGTGCTTGCTGTACACCACATACGTTTCTCTTTATCAAAAGTCGCTTAATCGCGGTCGCTGACGACAGTTCCACTACTCCTCTTCCTGTACGGCTCTTATCCATCGCCATTGAAGAAACTTTTGCTGGAACATATACCATTTTTCGAGACCTAGTAGTAGTATTTGTGTTTGTATTACCTGTAATCGGAGATTCAAATCTCCTCCCCGGAGATCGGCTCACCTTCCGCCCTCTACTGCCGACTTTTCAATCTCTGATTTTGCTGGTCTCTTTCCCTACTAGGAGTTCTTCTTCGGCCGAAAGAAGAAGACGGTGTAGACTGGTAGTGCCTCTATCGATGGCGGTAGGTTCACCAAGTGGGCCGCCTACGCTGGATCAGAATCGCAACGATTTCTTCCTTCGAACAACTTGAAGTTCTCACTACTATTCCTCCATTCATCTAATTACTACCAACATTAGCTGCTTCAGATGTGGATATTTGCATATTTCTGATCTAATTTTCCCAAACAAGAACCCATTTCAGAGAGAGAAGGATGAGATCCTCCCCCAGAACCTAACTTGTCTAAATCGGTTGAATGCTTCCAACAAGCTCCAAATTTTGAAGGTAAAGTTGATCAAACACCTGGAATTGATGCCAAGTTTCATGGTCAAGATTCAACACATCATATGGGAAAATGAGGTCAGGGAGCAAGAAATTTGTGTGTTTGAAATGGACCATACCCCGAAAACACTTTGGGGTATATATAAGTTCAGGGTTTCGAAAGGGTATTTTAAGGTGAACAAAATATTTTTTTCCTCTAAACACTTTTTCGTTCACAACCCTAACAGAAGACTAATAAAAGGGTCAAAGTGACAAACTCCATTATTTCGAGAGGTGAAAGTGATATAAAAAAATTTAAATGCTTTAAGTAATTTTGGATGATATTTTAGGAAATGTCCGAATAATTAAGCCTTAGTCATTTAGTTGAGTTAGAAGACTTGAACCTATGGCTAGATAAACTTTAAACAAACACCCACTTGGGCTAGCATGCAAGTTTTCAATTCATAGAGGTTGGTTTAACTTTTTTTTTTTTACTTGGTAAGAAAAATGTAGTTATTCCATTGGAGATAAAATCATTGAGTTATCACTGAGTCACAGAGTGACGTTGACTGGTGAAGAGCTGTTTTATTTTTAAGGATAAATTATTTAACGCTTTCAGAGTATCATATGGTATTTTTACGTGGTACTCAAAACAAATTACATAGCAAATTTTTGTTTGGACGGAACACCAATACATAGGTTTGTTGCATTGTTGATATGTTGTATTATTGGGAGATGGATGACTCACTAGTCAAAAATACCCACTAATTGGGAGATAATGTATTGTAATAACTCACTAGCCGAAAATACCACTAATTGGTGCCACATACCTATGAGATACCCAATAATTACAATTAATATGGCCTAAATTAATGAGTATTAATGTTTTTTTTCTATTTTCTCTACTTATATCTAGTTTGCCTTTTTTTAAATTAATCAGTTTTTTGTGAAAGGAATCTACAAAATAAAAGAATATGAACAAAAGCCCAAACAATTCATTAAAGATAATTTTTTTTAAAATGCAAATTTTCGTTATTTTTAATATCTTTAGCATTATCTAATATGAATTTTTAAAAATTCGGTCTATATTTTTATATACTTTTCTACTTCTCTCATTGAGATAAATGAGAAAAGATAAAAAATGTGACGAAAAATCATACAAAAATAACATAAAAATATTAAATAATACTGACTATCTTTTATAATAAATAATTTAGTCCAACATAGTCATTTTCGTGGTTGATTTTAATATAGAGTGTTGCGTGTTGAATGATGGGCTCCCATTATCTGCAATGACGTTGGTAGCAAAGAAAGGGGAAAAAGGAGGAAGTAAATAATTAGGTACTCAATTTTTCAAAATTGAAAAGAACAAAAGTTCAAACATATTAGAGCTTAAGAAAGATGTCAAATTTTTTATAGTCTATGTGATAATTTGACATGATATTCAAAATTTTTAATCTCCAATAAATATATCAAATTGATACATTTAAGATTAAAAAATATTTAAAATTAAAACATNNNNTCATTTTTTAAAAATTCAATTACCACATTAAATTTGACATTTTTACTGGAAATGCCCTTAGTTAGTTAACAATCTAGGATAGAACTTATTTGTTTGACAAAATGTAATAGGGGAGTAGAATATTAGAATGAAGTATAATAATGGATAATTTATATATAAAAAAAGACTTTTATTTATTATTTGCTTTCACTTAGTTTACTTTATTTTTTAATTGTCCTAATATATTTCATGATTTTTTCAGATGTAACAATTTATCTTTTTTTAATTGACGCACATGACTACTTATGGAAAAAATTAAAGGATACATTAAGACAATTAAAAGATGAAGGAAGTTAAGTGATACTAAGTTATAAATGATGAAAATTTTATATAAATTACCCTATAATAAATTGAAGATCAAAGAAATTACATAAATCAATTTTGAATAAGCTTCAAAAGAAACAGGCTCACAAAACAAATTCAAGGGGGTTTACACCTGCACATTCGTCCATAGAAACTAGCACACCCCGTCCGTGGAAATTAAAGTTTTACAATGAATTTTCAAGTGTCAACAGAAAATTAAACTTCACATGTAAGATCCTAGTGGTTTATGGTTGTTAATTAGTTGATTAATGTCATCAGTAGATAAAGTGAACAAAATAGATATATTTTTAAAGCATATTAATCAGTATTAAATTAACTTAATTTTAATATAATTCTTATTTTTTAAATCATCAAAATGCACATATAAATAACCCACAAATTGAGAAATTAGACAATCTAATTTATTTTCATAGATTGCAGGGACACTCCTTCCTTAAATAAAATGACATTGCCCTTAATTCCCTTTTTTTTAATAATTATGTGTTAACGCTTTCAGAGTTATGTGACATTAATAATACAAATAGTATATATTATAATAATTTATTAATCAAGAATTAATATTAGGTAAGTGATGTCACGTAATGCTCTCTATGAACATGAGTCGATTTAACGTCTATAAACACTTTATTTCTAGTTATGGGTACAACTGTAATTAACTACCAGCATCAAGCATCAACCAAATTATGTGCGATGGAAATACCAAAAGTGATCCAAGCTCCTGATTGAACTTCGCAAGCGGGTCCCTCGCCACTCGCAGTCCACGTGTCTAAATCGTCACAACCGAGCAAAACCTGGCCACGTCAGCACCCCACCTCCGTCTCTTCCGTTTCGCTTCAAACGGCAGTCAAGGGATGGATGAAACATCACCAGAAATAAAAGAAAATCTTGAAACACTGCTAATTAGTCGGAGCATCGTTTCAATAAAAAGATTTGGTGAAAAAAATATCTCAATTCAACACAGACGGATAGGCACAGTCCTTGCCAGTAGAGATTTCTGATAGCTGTTTCCCGATCACTTTTAGGTGGTTTTCAGAGCGTTTTCAGGGGTATGGGGAGGATGGGAGGAGGTCGTGTTGGTGGTGATGGTGGTGGTGGGAGAAGCTACTCGGCGAATCCCAACGATTACAAGCTTCTCGAAGAGGTCGGTTATGGAGCTAGTGCGACTGTGTATCGGGCGATCTATCTTCCTTTCAATGAAGTTGTGGCGGTCAAGCGTTTGGATCTCGATCGCTGCAATAGCAATCTGGTTCGTCGTCTCCTTATTTCACTTGTTTCCACTGTTTTATTATATTTGTATATGCCGTCTTTTGTACTTTATTGATTTCTTGTAAGCTTTTTTGCCGAGGTTATGAGATGTGGTTTTGCTGGAAATTAGATTGAGAATTTTGATGTGATTTGAATTGCTGAGTTTTGAGCTTAAGTGATGTTTTGATGACTACTTGACTTTGCGTCTTCTATTTCGGTTTGGATTTGATTGTTTTGATTGAGGAAGTCAAAACAGAAGGAGAATCCAGATAACCGGAGCTGATAAAACTGCTCATCTTATTGTTCTGGTGGATGTTTCGTTTGTTTAGCTTTCAATTGGTGCATTGGATTTGTGAATTGCCCGATTTTAGTCTGCTTTTGATTTAGACACCATGGAGCTCCCAATTGGATCTTTGCTATAACTTTGAGTACATTGAGTTATTTAAGTACTCCATAAGGAACATTCTTGGCGGATATAGATTTTCTGAGGGATCGAAGCATTGAACTTTTGCACTGTGGTTTTGAGACTGCGAGAGCATTGATAGTGTGTTCCAAGTCTCACATAAAGCAGCTTCGCTTCCTCGTCTCCGTGTAATTTCACGGGAAGCAATAAGATTATGAGTAGCAAATTTACGTAATGTTGCTGTTGCTAAGATGATTTGTTATGTTTGAATGCTAAAATCATGATTTGGTGCCGATAAAACTTTTAAGAGTTTTCAAAGATGTGTTTTATTGGATGCTTAGAGTGGAACATTGCTGTATAATCTTAAAAGGCCCAATGAGATACCCCATTTAAGCATTATATGGATTAACAGAATTGCCAACTCTTTCTTCCACCTCTTTGTAGTGTATGTCGTATGTTCCGATAATTACTGTACCAACACGTAGATCTTATGTAACCTCTGTTCTTTTTCCACCTTGATGGGATTGGCCATGTTTTTGGTAAGGAAAGAAAAAATATCAAGGTGGTGGTGGTTATCCAAATGATCTTTTCATGGGGGTTCGTATTTTTCCAAAAAAAAAAAAAGAGAGAAAGGGTTTGATGGTGTAAAGACTTACTTGAGAATTAGAAAAGTGGGATCTTGTTTGGTGAGGGTAAAGCCCTAGTTTGTAAAGTTTCAAGTTTCAAAATTCTTAGGACTTATTGTAATTTGTGGGGCTTTCTAGTTTCTTTATGACTTCACTATAGAGACAGCCATAATCAGCAACTTATTTACCATGGATTCCTTCCTACTTGAACTATATATATAAGGAATATGTTGCATAGAGAAATTATAAGCACCGAAATGAATGGTTTAGGCAATCACTTTATTGCACTGTCAATGTTTTTCCTGTTTGAGTAATCATATCATCATAACAAATCCATTCTGCCCTCATCCAGTAAATTTCTTACATTCTCTGTCTGAATTTCTTATTCTTTTGCAGACAATCAGCAGTTTATTTATATTCTATGTTGAGTCATTGCACTGCATATACGTTACCTCCTTTCATACAAATTTTGACTGCTTTGATTTTGGTTATCACTGTATGCCATCTTGTGTTTTTCTTGTCTTGTGGTTTTGCCTCCTCCTTCGTAGATGGTCAGGAGTTCAGGTCTAGCATAAATGACCGATATGGTAAATACTTGTATGAGCTTTTCTGAAGCCTGTAACGAACTATGGTGCCCCTTAGCTTTTTTATGCAAAGGCCTGTGCTATTTTGCAGGATGACATTCGTAGGGAGGCTCAAACAATGAGTTTGATAGATCATCCCAATGTAATCAGTGCATTTTGCTCCTTTGTTGTCGACCAATACCTTTGGGTGGTCATGCCATTCATGGCCGAGGGGTCTTGTCTGCACCTTATGAAGATAGCATATCCAGATGGATTTGAAGAGTCTGCTATTGGTTCAATCCTCAAAGAAACTCTAAAGGCTTTGGAGTACCTGCATCACCATGGGCATATCCATCGTGATGTTAAGGTTGGTGAAATCTAAAGATATTCTTTCATTTTTATTCATTTCTCGTTTTTCCTTTTCAAACTACCTAGGTTGGCTAGGTTGCAGTTTGGTTTGTTGAACATCTCTTGTTGCAGGCTGGAAATATACTACTTGATAGTAATGGGGTGGTAAAGCTTGCTGACTTTGGTGTTTCAGCTTGCATGTTTGACAAAGGTGATAGGCAACGTTCAAGAAATACTTTTGTAGGAACTCCATGCTGGTGAGATATATCAAAAAAGCAATATTCTCTCTCTCTCATAGGAAATCTTTGGGCACATAATGTGTATGAGATTTTTATTCACTTACGGAAGCGAATTTAATTTTTCTCTAATTTATAGGATGGCACCAGAGGTGTTGCAGCCAGGAAACGGATATGATTTCAAGTGGGTACTTTCCCTACCTAGAGATTCCAGTTTGTTAATTCAAAGCTCTACACTCTTTGTCTTTCCTGCTTTGAAATAACAAAACTGAGTATAGTATTTGGAAGTGGAGAGGGTGGACTCTTGAGGGGGCACCACATTGCTGAATGCCCGAAATTCATAAATGACGGTTTCCGTAATTGGACTTGAAGTTTGAAAATTTTGCATCCCTAATTGACGCGTACCTCCTATTGTGAATTTTTCTTAGTTTGCCTTGTGCCTTCTTTTTTTATTCTGTGGCGCTGGTAATGATATAGAAGAAACATCAGAAGGGGTGCAACCCATATCCAAAAGAGGAGTAAAAAGGCTCAACGGAAAAGTTTAGCTCTCCTATAAAATCAACAAGGAGGAAAGAGGATTCACAAAGATATCCTTTACACCAAAATGGAACCTCAAAAGACTCGTCTTTTAGTTTTTGAACACTTAGCTCCATCTCTCCAAAAGTGCGCTGTACCTTTCTCAGTAAATACACCACATGATACATAAGGAGGGCACCATCCAAGCTTCCTTCTCTCTCTGCACCAGTCTCCTCAACCAATCATTAGTTTGATTCATGCCTTGTTTTGGTAGTCTGACTCTTTGCACTGGAATATATGTATGTATGAAAAGAGACATGATGATTTGATTTCTTTTTCTAATTTTTCGAATGTACATCCATATCTGTATTTAATTCAACTTGGCCCAAATCCCTTTGTGTGTTTGAATTGAGATCATATACAATACTGTTATCGGTGCATATTATAACTATATTCACCTTTGCTTGTGTTATTGTGCATCGTTGATAATATTGTGTGCGTATATTGTGTTATCGTGCATCGTTGATAACAATGTGTGCGTCTATTGTATTATCTTCGATAGAAATGTGTCCGTGTCCATGTACACATGCTCCATGCCGTGTATCTTTCTATTTTGTGGACCTGTGGTTAAGAAAAGTATACGGTTGTAAGCTGTTGATGCTAGGATTTGCGTCCATGAAACATATGCGGACTTAACTAGAAGCAGTTAGCTAAAAGCTTGAAGTAACTAGTGAGCTAAGATTAAGAATGTTTGTAGTCAAGTTTTAGAAACTCATTCGTTTGTAACATGATTGAACTCTATCACGCTTCACTTCAGGGGGCCATGGTGTTGCCCCTTATTGCTTGCTAATTCCTGAACAAGGGCCGGAGCTTGCCATCAAGGTCAACAAGGATTTTTTGTTATTCTCTTTTCAAATGATGGAATTATAGTTTAGGACAGGTGACAACAATCTTAAGCAGTTATCATCAATTTTACTTTTATTACCAGCAGTAGTTGTGCTGTTCTGTAAGGGATAATCTTCTCTCTCTCTCAAATTACCTTAGTCCCAAACTATTGGGATGATTCCTTGTTTGTTCCCTTCTCTTTCCCATGCCAGTATGTGCTTTAGGCTCGCTTTCAGGAAAGGTCTTATCTATTTACTTTTTTCCAATTTAGGAGCTACATGTGCTTGCCTTGTCTGTTGGTCTTAAGAATAATTCATAAGTTGCTTTTGTACAATCAGTTGATATTCATTATATGCTCTGCCTTCTGTCTCTTATAAATCATCTGAGGACGTCAGCTATTGGTCACAGACTCAACCAATAATACAGCTTTGTACATTCTCCAATGCTGCCTGCATAAAACTATGATCTACTATGTGTTCTATCTTTTTGCTCTGATTCAGTAATAGTAGTCATGGGGTGGCTGATTATTGGTATCTTACAGGATTCAATTGGACCAAAATAGGATAAACTGTGCACTATAAATTACATTTATGCATATTTTTAGGATATTACTACCAAATAATTGTGAGAGTTGCGGGTATCTGTCGGTCATTTACGGGGGCACCTTGACAGACATATCTTTCCTTTTAACAAGATGTAAGATCAATTCTATGTTGCATGGTAAACTTGCTTGGGATACATAGGTTCTAACTTTGTTACTCTGTAATTCATTGTCCTAAAGGGCTGATATTTGGTCTCTTGGGATTACTGCATTGGAATTGGCCCATGGTCATGCACCCTTTTCCAAGTATCCCCCTATGAAGGTATATGCTTATTTATTTGATAAGGTCAATAGGATGTTCATGCAGATGCTATACTCTTTAACATTATTTCTTACTTATTGTTCCTGGCATAGGTTCTTTTAATGACCATACAGAATGCCCCTCCTGGACTTGATTATGACCGTGATAAAAAGTTCTCTAAGGTAACAGTGCTCATCCAGCTGATTAACAGTTTTGGGGTAGCCATAAACTCTTCATTCTCATACGTGTACAATAACTTGAAATGGAGAAAATGATTTTGTCTTGTGCAGTCTTTTAAAGAGATGGTTGCAATGTGTTTGGTGAAAGATCAGACAAAGAGGCCAACTGCGGAAAAATTGTTAAAACACTCCTTTTTCAAAACTGCCAAGCCTCCAGAGCTTTCTGTTAAGAAACTCTTTTCTGACTTGCCACCACTTTGGAATCGCGTAAAAGCCCTGCAGGTATGCTGTCATATTTCCACTCATGCAGGACTTGATTTTAAGTTTCTTGTCATGTCTATTAGCTGACTTCCAAAGTTATTTCAGTTTAAAGACGCTGCACAGCTAGCACTGAAGAAAATGCCCTCAGCAGAACAAGAAGCAATATCACAGGTTAGCGATATTTCGTGGAATTAATTGGTTGGGTTCCAGTGGTGCAATCATCTCATCCCTTGTATTTAAACTTAAATGTTGGTGTACGCAAATACTGCTCCCTGCAACCGCTCTAGAAAGCCATGCAGGTCCAATGTCAAAATGCCATACAAGACATAAGTGAAGCCCTTCATAACACAAATTAGTTTTAGGAGAGATTGTGGAACTTGGTTCGACAAGTGTTATCATAGATTGGATGTAATGGGTTCGAGCGCAGTGGGTCATCATGAGGGAGAGATAGTCGGCATCCTCATTGTTACTCGTGGCGACTGCTATAAAATCCATTGGTGCGATGTCAAAATGCCATGAAAGGCATAAGTGAAACCCTTCCCCCACCTGTTGGTTCAATGAGAGATGGTGAACTTAGTCCGACAACATATGTATAGAGGTCACAGGAAAATCAGAAGTCGGCTTGAATGATCAGCTAGCCTCTTGATCAGGCGCTTATTGGAATGAAGATAAGTGGAATTTGCATTAGCAGTACCTTGCTAAAAGAGTAGCCTATTGTAGTATTGTCAAGTCTTTCATCAAAATTTTGAGTTATAAATGTATCGGTCCGATTCTGCATATCATCAAACAAAATTTTGCATATTGAATCAAATTGTAGTGATCCGATCTTGGCATTAATGTTCTTTTTTTTTTGTTCTTTCTTTGGTATTCATATCTTCTTGTTCTAACTTCTCCCTTGTCCTTATCAGAGTGAGTACCAGCGAGGTGTTAGTGCCTGGAATTTCGATATTGAGGATTTAAAAGCGCAAGCAGCCTTGGTAAATGTCATATTTTGCTCAAAGATGATCAACCAGATACCTCATTGGAAGTTTATGATCATCCTGTGCATCAGCTTCTCAAATGGAGAGTAAAGGTGAATCTGAACAATCCTTCTATTGCTCTGGCAGGTGCAAGATGATGACGAAATGCAAGAAATCAGGGAAGATGATGAAAGCATGAAACCAGTTGTTAATAGTAAGGTTGTCAAATTGCTTTAAAGCTTCTCAAGTATCCAAATTGTGGTTGTTCCCATTACTTCCTTGAGATAATTTCTCCCTTGAAAATATTGCATGCTGAAGGAAACATAGCTAAAAAGGTGCTTGCTATAATTGGCAGGATGCATCTTACTTGAGATTCAGTTTAGGGAAATCAGTTTCCACAAATGAAATTAGTTGCAGGTATTGTGGCTTTTTAGCAGCTTTTATACTTTATTTTGGGTTGTTATTGCCAAGATGATGATATAGGTTTACGTCAATCAAACCTAGTAGAATGCATGCAGTTTTCGTAACTGCTGTCAAAGTTACTCATAATGGTGTATTCATTTTGGACTGATTCGGTAATATTCTTCAGATGACAACAAGAAACCTAAATCATAATGAGGCACATTATGGATTTTAGTTCCAAATATTTAGAGATAGTTTCAGATTCTTATGCCGGTTCATTAAAAAATGCAGCACCATGCACTGTTTCAACTGCGTAACTGTTGACTAGTATCCACACTTACTGGAAGAAGTATGGTCACTGCCCGTGTCCGATCTGTGTGTGTATACTTGTTTCTTTTCCTTCTTTTTTTTTTTTCGCTTTGCTCAATTATCTGTTTTTCTTTTTCCTTCTTTATGCATTATTGTTTCAGTGAACAAACAAGTGGTGGTCTACCTCCTCTGGCTGAGTGTTCGAGCAATAACGGAAAAATTCCAGAAAGGGATTTTCTTGAGTCTGACTACCAAAGTAAAGTTGATCTGGAGAAAAGTGCATCGAGAACTGAGTTGCCATCATCACGCCCAGAGAAGGCTGCTGTACAATCCAAGATCAAAACTCCAGTTGGGAATAGTCGCCAGACTCGGAGTGGGCCACTAATGCCTGGTATTGTAACTCATTCAAAGTCAGAGAGGGGGCGTATCTCTGAAAGGTTCATCCTAGTTCATTTCTTGATACATATATTAATGCAGTTTGCCTTTTTTTGTTCAATTACTCTTGACCTAAGAGCACGCACAAAATGCTCTCATAGGTGAAGTCGCATGAATTAATCTACTGATCTTTTTATTCAGTTTAGTCTGGAATGTGGTGTTGTCAAAACAGTATGCTTTGGTTGACATGGATCATTTATATATTGTAGCCTCCCTATTAATATAAGCTACTAGGGAGAGGGAAACTGCAATGATTGTTTCTGTTTTTTCTTTTTCTTTTTCATTTTTTTTTTTGGGGGGGGGTGGTTTGTATGGAGGGATGATTGTGGTAATTTCTCTCTTTATTATGTTAACCCCAAACTATATTATCTTCGAAGTTATAGTGCTTATAATTACTACCATATAATTTTCATTGGAAACAATTTTAAATCTAGAATTGATCCATGAACTCTTTGCTAATTTGCTGCTGCCTTGGCTTTTACCAATTATATAACCTGAGTTTGAATCAGTCCGGGTTATGTCTTAAATGTTATCAGGGGTGAGAATGAAAATCAACCATTAGCTGAAAGACCTCTGCACGAGGTACGAAGAGCGCCCAGCCTTAGTGGTCCATTATTGCTTCCAAACCGAGCTTCGGCAAACAGTTTATCAGCACCCATAAAATCTTCAGGAGGTAATCAATTTCTCTGATTTGGAACAAAGACGTAGCACCAGTGCTTTTACTGCTACTTTTATTACCATTCAAGCGTCTACTATCCTTTGGACTGCTTTTGTTTTGAGCAATGCATTTTCGAAAGCAGTCCAACTCTTGTGGTAAGTTCAGTGGCAAATCCTTCCAAAATGTTGTGAGGAAGTTAGCTTGGTAGCAATGGTTCGCCAGCTCTAGCAGGAACTCACAAGTCATAATCACTTGCTGAATCAATCCAGTTTGATATCCATTAGCAGTCTCTCCACTTAGTCTTATTAAAGCCTACAGCCGGAGGTTTTGTAAAAGTTAGCACATTCCCTCTGTGAATTTGATCCACATCAGCCTTATTAGTGTCTGTTACTTTTTAATTTGATTGTCCACAGGAGGATATGCCCCATTGATACTTTCTTTGAATCGTTTGTTGACATTACTTGTCCCCGAAAAATAAACTTGCTCAGAAGTTTTGGGTGTCAATGCATTGTTTTTTGTTCATTTTTCATTTTTCACCTACAGGGTTTTTGGATGACAAGCCAAAGGCCAATCTGGTGCAAATTAAAGGGCGGTTCTCCGTAACTTCAGAAAATGTCGATCTCGGAAAGGTACAGCTCTATTTCGTTTTTGTTTTTGAAAGTTTTGTGCTTACTTTCTAGTCTGCTAACTTGAATTTGTTTTGCAGGATATTCCACTATGTACAGTTCCTCGGCGATCGCCACAGGTGAGTGGGAATGTCGAGTCAACTCTATTTCACAACTAATATTTGATTTATAGTACTTGATGTTATAATTGTCTGATTACCAGGATTCAGGGCTGAGAAAGTCTGCTAGTGTTTGTGGAGACTGGATATTTGATTCAAAACAAATGGTTGTGTACTGACCTCTTAGATTTGTAAATTATTTAGCTCAGCTAAAATGTGAAGTTATTTTATTGCAAAACCAAGTTTGTCTGCTTGATTGATTACAGTGAATAAAAATTTATTCATAATGAAAAGAAAAACTATAATTGATGTTTCTCGTGTCCACATGCATATACATATGTACACAGGCGCAAGATCACCTGTACGCAATTAGGTAGTGTGAGAACCGCCTGTTGACTATTCTAAAGAGTTGAAAGGAATTTCTTTGTCATAGAATTCGAATGAAACAATTTTGTCTCACTTTGGTCAATAGTTACCGAATTGACTACTAGCAGAATGAAGTTGCCTTTAAATGTTATGCGGGGTGCAAGATGTAATATTTTTATTTTCTTTCAGCCTATTGGTCAGCCACCGAAGGAAATATGCAACAGTAATGTACCTGCATCACTTATCATGCCCCACCTTCAGAACCTTTTCCAGCAGACATCAATGCAACAGGTAAAGCAGAACTACTAAAATTTTGTGATTCTACAGTTGATTCCTTAAATTAAGTTGCATCAAACTTCTGTAACTTCAGAACCAATGACTCTCTTGTTTGCAATTGCTACTGTGATACCAGGATCTCATTATGAGTTTGTTGAATTGCTTGCAACCTACTGAGGTAGCAGAGGGTAAGTGAAAGATTCAACATTACAGAATTTAATTTGTTTAAATCAGTGAAATAGCTTCTCAGTAAGTCATGGATTTCACCATGTTTTTGTTCAGGTTTGCAGAAAGAAATGTTTCCCCCATTACCTCGCAGTTCAGAGAACAATGGGAGTGTAAGTACATTTCCATGGTCTGCCTTAAATTGTATTCAGTGCTTAAAGTGTGTGTTCTCCGGAATGTCTTTTTGGTCACATGCATCTGTATTCTCTATGTATGCAAAATAAACCCTTGGTTTAGTCTCTCACAACGTGCAAGCTTCCTATCTCATTTTTTACTTGAGATTATAGGAGCAAGGTTATTATACTTGCCTTTCAGTATTGGTGATAAATCTTCAGTTTCATTGTATTCAGTGCTTAGATTGCCCACTTCTATTGTTGATATAGGTTTAACAAAGCTTTCTTTGTTATATTTTTCTCTTGCATCTGCGTTGACATCATTTGAACTGGTCTTTGATGAGTATGATAGCTTTTTCTCCTAAGGTATCCAAGCGGTAGAAATGGTTTACATTTCTTCATTTCGCACCCTTACTGCATTTTGTTTTTTCTTGCCCTTACTGGGATGAAACAATTGTCAAAAAATATTCATTTCGGCGTTGGTTTTGGAAATCCCATTGCCAGTACGGTTGTTTTTTTTTTTTGCTTAGAGAATGGATATTTTGATGGTTAATAATTTGTTAGAGATTTTGTACATTAAAGGAGCCTTAAAATCATTTTTCTATATGGCCGGTTGGTCTCAGAATATTGTAATCAATTAGAGGCATTGAAGTTTGTTGTTATTATGATTTCACAGGTTGAATCAATGGCTTCAGATAGGGAACGATCACTGCTTATGAAGATTTCTGAGCTTCAAGCTAGGTTAGTCCGCAAAATTTGAAGACAAGAATCCAGCGTAAAAACTGCTTCTAATCTTATGAAAACTTTCCATGAGAAGCTTAAATACTTCTTTTTTCTCATTGTAGGATGATTAACTTGACTGAGGAGTTGAATGCTGAAAAATCAAAATACGTACAAGTGAGTTGCTTTGAGAGTTCATTGTTTTGACTAACCCGTCATGGTCGTTTACTTGGGTTGGTTAGTGATAAAATTATTTTGACCTTACGCTGCGGGAGGATAATGTGAGTTGCTGGTGTTATGAATAAATGTTTCACTGTCTTAGTTTTGTGCTATGAACTTTCCAGTTGCAACAACGGCTGACTGATGTATCTGGCCGGGAGGAAGATGGATATAGAAGAAGAGAAGGAGATTCCTGATTGCCAATCAATTTTTGCAAAAAGTGTAAAGTCGGATTTCCTTGTATATTTGGGTATGGATTTACTTCTGCAGAATTCAATTTTTTGAAAACATTATCTTCGCTTTTAATTTGGGAATCCCTTTTGTTTCATTCCTCCCCCTATAATTTCAACTTGCTGTTGATTAAATAGAAAGAGGTGGACCGGCGTTCATAATTCTGGAATGGAGCCTTCCTTCAACTAATATGAATATACTGTCTACCAAAGATTCCAGCCCCGGCATACAGATAAGCAAAATATTCAGCTGTGCAAGCGGCGTTCGTTTTATTTATTTGGACGAATCACAAAACAACTTCTCTCCTTCTCCAGAATCACTGTAGTATCTCCCCAGTTGGCTGTTAATTGCTTCAAGAAGTGGCAATGAAAAAGGTGGTGGTC
>JABCMJ010019179.1:0-10406 GCA_014822125.1 Arbutus unedo | reverse complement strand
GATATTAAAAGAAAAAGGGATTTTACTTCTCCTCATGCAACCCACAGTCAGTATATTCCTTTCGTTGGTATTAATCTTACTATTTTGAGGTTAAACAATTTGTTCAACTGCTGAGAAAATTTTCACGTGTTCAAAAAATGGAACATAAAAAAAGTTTTTTTTTTTTCACTCTTTTTTTTTTATTATAAGTATAATCCGTAACTCACGGAACATTCATTGTTGGTTCTGTTACTTTCATATTGTGGCTTATGAGAAAGATGAGTGCTACCGTTTTAGAATTGAAACTACGAGGAGATTTTTTGGTTTCAATTATAGGATCATAGATTTTTCCCATGAGAAAAGCACACAACCACACATATAATATTGCCAGCAAAGCTGCAGATGATGAGACTCAGGGCGGACCATCCCAATTGGGGTATTCTGAGCCACACACATGTTTGTTGTCTTTATAATGCAACTCATATTTTTTCTTTGATATGTTGTGCTTGATTTTAGTGCAAATTCGTGGTCTCAAGCCCTCTCTCTCTGTGGTGTTCTTGGCATACTGGTGTACCCATGTATTTTTGGCTATTGGATAATGTTAAATAGTTGACAAAAGGAGAATTTTGAAACATGATCTAGCGATCGAAAAACACATGGTGTGCTGCAAAACCAGTACGGAGGACTTGACCCCAGATTTGTGACCCTTGTTGTGCATCCCACCAATTTGAAGACTCATTTAGTAAAGAAAACGCACGCACACGCGCAGGCACACCCCCCGCTACAACAAACACACACATGCACGCTCACTCACATTCTTAAACAAAAAAGACAAATAAACACAATTTGGAAGACTCATTTAGTAAAGAAACTGTGTGCACGCACCCACACCATGGACCCATCACACGTACACGTGTGTAAACACAAAAGACAAATAAACACAATTTGTCTTGCGTTCTATCTGTAATGTTAACAATGTTGCATGTTAAACGTCCCTCTATTGACTTAAGATCCTTCATTTGTAGTACGAGTGTTTTTGGAGTGTCAACAGAGTCTATGCAGCTTTCATTTGACTCCAGAGGAAACAGCGTGCCTACAATCCTAATGATGATGCAGAGACACTTATATGAACAAAGAGGACTGCAGGTATGTGACTACTGCAAAACCTTTTTCTCCCCTTTCTTCCCATGGAAATTGCATTTAGCTCCACGTGTACTTCTTCCTTCTGAAGATGGGCTTGTCAATTGCCAAATTACGACACTTGAATCCAAATGTGCAGGCAGAAGGAATCTTCAGAATTACCGCTGAGAATAGCGAAGAAGAGTATGTTAGGGAGCAATTGAACACGGGAGTGGTGCCAGATGATGTTGATGTGCATTGCTTGGCAGGTCTTATAAAGGTACTTCTCTGAAAATCAAATTGTCACATTTCCTTTTGTTCTTGAAAATTTGATTTGGAATCAGGAAGCTGTTTCCTCTTATTCACAAGATCTTCCTCTTTCTGCTAGTTTAAGGGGCCAATGGTTTGAGGTTGTGCCCCTCGATGCAACAGGTACATCAAAGGAGTTAAAATTATCTAGCTAAGTCAATAGCGAGAGAACTTTATAGGAAGTTTGAGAATTTTCATATATTCCTTCTTTTAAAACACTTGCAATGAACTGTGTTTTATATACATGAAATCATGTTGTCAATATATTTTTTGCTTGCTATTTCAGTGGCGGGGGCGAGGAGGGAGGCAGACCCCCCCTTCCCCTTTTCAAGTCTTCAGTTCTCCAAAAATTACCACGCCTAAATCCAATTTTGTAACTATAATGAACAATCAAACATATCAGGAAGTTTATGTTTCGTTTGCTAGACCGTGGCTATGGAAGAGATGCCTTTTTCACACTTTTCATTGTAATTAGCAGAGTGTGATGGGACTCTATGCGCTCTTTGTTCTTATTTTATGAGTAATCTTCAATGATATCTGGTTTTGTAGTGCGGCATTATACTGACATAACAACAATATTAAAAATCAAAGAAGTGTCCAATTAATTGATTTTATGAATCACTTTGAGAAAAGTTATTAGATCGAATGTCAAGAGCTCTTTCGCTGCCAAAATCCTTGCCAATTCATTGCATGTTGTCGTATATTTATTTGGAACGAATGGTATTGGGATGAGTAACGGGCAATACTAGTGATCCTAAACGCTAACTATAGCTGACCCCTTGATTACACTTAGAATGTGCAAGTGTGTATTTTCATATGCATTTGACATAAGGGATTTCTGATGCAAGGCTTATTGAACGGGGATCCACCACATATTTACTTGCCGTGTGTTTGGTGCGTAGATAATATTCTGACTTGGATATGAGTCCATAGAGCAGGACTAAGAAGTAAGCTTCATTGCAGCATATTTTACGGTGAAAGGCTTTGCACAGAGTTCCAATATAAAGGCAGCATAATTAGCAAGCAATTTGGTTTTTGAAAATAGAAGTCAAATAGTCCTCTGGATTCTGGGGACAGATTTGTTTCTTTTGGCGTGGCTCTTTTTGTAATGAAATTCCTAACAATTTTCTTTACTTTTTTTAAGTTGTCAGTTTTCTCTGACTTGTCATTGTTGGTGTGCTTGTAGGCTTGGTTTCGAGAACTGCCGAATGGGCTGTTAGATTCTATTCCCCCGGAGGAGGTAATGCAAGCCCTGTCAGAACAGGACTGTGTTCGGCTTGTGAGGCGCCTTCCACCAACAGAAGCTGCTCTTCTCGACTGGGCTATAAACCTAATGGCTGATGTTGCTCAGCTGGAACATCTAAACAAAATGAATGCACGTAACATTGCTATGGTTTTTGCACCAAACATGACCCAGGTTAGTCAGAACTATTGCACTCGCGAAAAATACTCGTAATGTATCTGCTGAGGCACGTATCTCAATCCTCCAATTTGTGCGAAGGTTATGGTCATTAGGACATGGTTTCGATCACCTTGCATTAAGTAAGTGTCAGAGGAGTGGTTGGACATCTGTCCAGCACATGTATCTGGTAATTTGAGTTTACCACAAAGAAATGCTTTAAACTCTCATGTTAAGCGTAAAGTGATTTATTACACCTTGTTAACACCACTATATCACTGCAAACGAAAGAAGTACATGAAGAAAATTAAATGATTTTTCCAGGTGCAAGTGTCCTCGGACATGGGAATTAGATGAAGTGGACACAGACACATAGCTACACCCGACACCCTTACCAAGACATATAACATACTTCAAATTTGCAACTTCGGTAGCATCCAAGTGGGTAAGTTTGAAACCATATTTGTTTTGATGACAATTTTGGGAATGCTTTTCCTACCCACCGGGGTCGCTACTCCTTTTTCTTCCATTTTAATTCATCCAACGACATAGTCTTAAGCTCAAAAAAAACCTTACTGCTAAGAAACGGTTACGATCTCTTGGTCAGTTTAATTTGTACTGAAATGACAATTTTATTTAGCTATTAATGCTGATTGCAGATGGCAGATCCTTTGACAGCATTAATGCATGCAGTACAAGTGATGAATTTTCTCAAAACTCTGATTGTCATGACGCTAAGAGAAAGAGAAGACCCTATAATTGAAAAAGCACCTCCAACCCAAACAGGACCCTCTGATGATAACGGGCACCACCGCAGCAGCTCTTTACGTCCAATATCTGAGGAGCCTAATGAGGCCAAAGAAGAGGAGCAAGTCTTTCTATCGAATGAACCCTTCTCAAAAAGTCCTTTGCACTACCATATTGACGACGACACAAAAATTGAGAATGAAGTAGATAGTTTTCTAACCTCCATTGAGAATATCATTTCTGGTGGAAAGTGTAAATTCGATCCAAATCAAGTTGAAATTAGGCCAAATAGACTTGAAGAGGGGGGATCAAGCAGCCCAAGTCAACGGGCTCAGCAGAACACTGGGAAGAAGAAAATTGGTCATTCAAGTAGTTCAAGTCCGAAGAAAGCACCCAAAAGAGTTGATGAAGGGTTGGTGGCTCAGGCAGTGAAGAAAACAGAGAGGAGCAAGGGGTCCAACATTGTTAGCCGTCTAAATTCTAGAACGGAGAGGGTTGAAGCTTGGCGGTGAAGGGTGTCATTGGACGGTGTTTTCCCCAGTTTGGAGTGGGGTGGTATTTACTGACTGGTGGAACAAGTCAGAGAATTTTATTTTCTTCAATTTGGCGATTATTGTGTCTGATTCAATCATGTTTTCTACATATTCTGAGTGGAGTTGGTTTATCTATCTGGTTCAAAATGAACAAATCACGTCGTTTTTGTATTTCACACTAACACTATTAGTCCAGCATATGTTTGGCCCTGACTGCAGTCATGTGTAACGTGAATTCGTTTCAGTTTTATTGATCAACCGCAATCACTGTGACTTTGGCTGGCGTACTTCACACTGGAATCTGTTCTACTATGGTTGTTTACCCTGACAAAGTTTGCAGACATGTCGAAAATGTTGGTACACGGACCAAGTAAACACTTTTGTGAGAGTGATGAAATAGATATTTTTGAACAAGTTATAGTAACTCAGTTCTTTTCTTAGACATGTCAGTCAAAAATGTAGACATGCATTAGCAGGTCAAACTTGGTCTTAAATATAAATTGTTCTTTGGTCTTTACTCGTAATTGTTTGCTTATGCTAATTTTGCATTTCATTTTTGTTTATTAGTTGATCTTGACGACAGAAATCAAAAATAAAAAAAATAAAAATCAAACTTGATAAATTTCAAAATAAACAAATATAATTTAAAAGATCTATCTATTGTGGATTATATTTGTCTTTAGTGTGGTTTCTAAAAAAAAAAATAATAATTTCTTATCTTTCGTTTAGAGAAGGCTCAATGAGTTTGTTTTTCGTTAGTACAATAACTAAGTAAACACTTTTATGAATTGAGAGACGTAGTAGACAGTTTTTGAATAATATTTTGAAAAAGTTTGCACAACATTGATGCACCGCATTAAAATCGCTGAAAAATAGATGTACATCCTCTTAAAGCAAGACCAGCTTTATGGCAACTCGTGAGTGTCGAATAGTTAATATGTTTGTATTGCTTGGTATGGCGCGTTTTCAACTACTAGAATGAGATGCAAAACCAACCATTGTAAGTTAAGAGTAGGATTATTGAGGTAGATTTTTTGCCTTGTTGAGTAGGACAAGCAACCTTCTATTTTTTGAAAAGAAAAATACTTTTTGCAGCAATCATTATATTCTCTTAAAAAGTTAGAATCCCAAAGAATGACTATGAAAATTCGACGGAGGGAGTATTTATTATACTTGAACCTGACTTGGGCTTCAAGTTAGCATGTGCAAGGCATGCTATCAGTAATGTCACAAATAATCGTTGTGATTGTTAATTTTCATGCATGATGAACTAAATGTCAGGTCAGAAACCAAGTGATAGGACCGTGCCACCTGGAGGCCATGTGGAGGACGGTTCTAACCGTGCTGGTTGATGGGCTAGTTGTGCAAATTCTGCGAACCACTTTGGTCTTTTGGTCTGGCCATAGGGCTTGATCTCAGGGCCTTGCTTGGCAGCGAACCCACTTTGTATGTTGATTCAGGTCACTGCAATAGCTCATCAACTCTCCCTCGCCTTAGCTAATGATGTGTTGACCAAATTGCCGAACCAAAAGGGTTATTGGGTGTAAGAACTCGAAATTTTGGAAAATATTAAAATTTTTAAACAATTAATATAAATTTCATATATATAAAAAAATTCACACATTAAAATTTATTTTCAAATGTGTAATTATTCTCGCGCATGTTTCATTCGTATTTCCTTTGCATGCATATTTTTCTTTGTGTATATTTAAAATATTTACATACGTCACATGTATACGTGTACGACTGTATGAGCATATATTATACAATCTGGATCAAAGTATTTTGAAGTTCTAGCTCGTTTGCTGCGTCTAGGTTTTTCTTCATTTTTAGCCTTAATATCTTGATAACTACTTATAATAGCATCAATAGTACCTTTGGATTAACTAGTCTCGTGTCGCAACCTTTTAGGAAATACATGTTCAAAGAACTATGCATTCTTAGATTTAATGATAGTATTTTCATGCATATTTGGGATTTCTAATTTGTGTACCAAAAAATCTATACGCACTGCTATTTTTAGCATATTCTATGAATATGCAATCCACAATTTTAAGCCCTAGCCTTTTTTTTTAAAGGAACTAGAACTAGAACTACTATTTTCGCTAGACACTCTGCACTTTTAAGAATTTTATAGATAGGTGCTGGACTTTTTCATAATTCATAAGATGTCTTATTGACTTTTTTCTGGAATATCTTGTTAAGAATGTAATTTTTGAAAGCACTGTTTCTCCCTACATGTTATGTGATAACCAAGAATTTATCGATATAATATTAATATTTCTTTTAATGTTATATTTTTTCAATCAGTAACACCATTTTGTTGAGGGGAATAAAGAGCGGTGGTTTGATGTATAGTTCCATGTTCTTTACAAAACTCGTCAAAAGGTGCATCATACTTGCCATTTTAGTCGCGCTTTTTACTACTTTTATCTTTTTGCTAAGTTGATTTTCAACTTTATTCTTATAAAATTTGAATATTTCTAAAGATTCATCCGGACTTCTTAACAAGTATATATGACAATAGCGAGTAGTGTCATCAATAAAGGTAATAAAATACTTTTTAACGCATCTTGCTTGGATTGACTTGAAATTAGAAATATCAATATGCACAAAGTCTAAAGGTTTAGTATTGAATAGACTAAAAAATAAGTTTGAGTTAGTTTTGCTTTAACACAAACTTCGCATTCGTGATTTGGGTCAACGTTAAACTTAGACAAGCATTCCAAACTTATTAATTTTTTCAAAGTATTAAAATTCACATGTCCTAATCTACCCTACTAAATATTAAAAGACTCAATAATATAAGTAGAAGATGTGAGTTATCGATAAAAACAGTTGATACAATAAGTATTACATTTATTTTGAAGTGCCCATGGCTTATGTACGATTTCGATCCCTACATACACATCACTTTTAGTGTGTACAAACTTATTGAATTTAAACACTAGTCTAAAACCATAGTTGCTCAACAAAGGATGTCTGAAACATGTAACACATTATTGAGAGTGAGGTATTTTTTTATTTTAACTCGAACTTAACTAAAATTATATTTCCCAAAACTATTTTTTCAACAATCTATTGAAAAAATCTTTGTCGCCACCAAGCTTTTGCAGGTTTCGTAGTATTTTTTTGGACATCATCACAATGTGAAGAGAGGAACGAAGTGATGCTTATTTGTGTTTCTTCTATTTATAGTGAAATGAACTTTACAATTTAGGTATTTCTTTTACATTATGGATATTTTCGTAAAAAATATAATCCGTTAACCTTGTTATCTTTTGTTATATTTGAATAGTTGAGACAATGAAAAAATAAAAATAATTAAGTGAAATCGAGTGATAAATAAACAAAATTTTATGTAAATTAACTATCATTTTATTTGATCATTTTTAATACAAAATATAACCCCTCAAAATATTATTTGACTGCTCTTACTTTATAAATGTCGAAACTTTATATAAAACTGTAAATGATCTCATCGTAATACCAACAGGATAGGACGGCGGATCACCCATCTGTTGCAGTGGATAACACAACCAGGCAGTACAACTCCTCCTTTACGAGAGAGAGAGAGAGCGAGCGAGCGAGCGCCATGTCCATCACTTCCCGCCATTTGACTTGTTCACTTTCACTGCCTCCCCACAAAACACTCTGCCCAAGTTCTAGAAACTCAACCAAAATTCGATCTTCATGGGCCGGCTCAACTCTCTCTGCCTCCTTGTCTTCCAGAAATTCCTTCACTGTAAGTCGAACGACAAGCACCATCGTATAGGGGTAGTCACATTTTAACTACGTCCACCGCCCGCTACTTAACTGTTGCAACTTGTGGATTTTTTTCATCTCGGGAACTGATGTCTATTACCTATTAGCTTTTGCGGCAAAATAAACCTAAAACAAAAAAGCTGGGTACAGCTGGTTTTTTTGTTTTATTTAGCAGCAGAAGTTGATTTTTAAGAAGCTCATATATTTTGGCTCTGCTTCTCAATAATCAGCTTTGGAAAAAAAACCAACAGCAATGACAGTCGCGCTGGACGCTGGACACTTCTTATGAAATATGCCATTTTTATTTCTGGGTCTTTGACTCTTTTCGCAGACGGGGATGTGGGGGTTGGTAAAGTCCAAGAATGGGTTTCTTACGGGTAGAAGACAAAAACGCGGTGTTATCAGGGCGGAAATGTTTGGCCAGCTATCCAGTGGCCTCGAAGCAGCCTGGAACAAGCTCAAAGGAGAAGGTTTTTCTTTTTCCTTTACTAATTCTGATGTTAAATACATGTGTATTGCCCAACGTTTCCAAATTAGTCCAACTTCGTACCTTTCCGGCATAAACCGTATATCTCAGAGAGGTCGTATTTCTTTGGGTTGGTAGTAATGGAGTGTCTCTAATTTGGTTGGATTGGTAAGTAGCTATAATTTGGAGATGAACAATGTCGGATAGATATGTTATACCATGTTGCTTCACATATTAAGTTATTCTATATTCTTTAGATGTTGAATCCGAATGCCCTTCGAGGGCCTCATGCTCAGAGACATAGAGAATTAACGTCTTCGCTAGATTTCACTATTGTTAGACCTTGTGCTATATTTAGCTAGATCGACTCCACATGTCATTGCCAAAATGGAAATGCCAAAGCTATAATTTGACATGCTAAATGGTAAAAATGCCAAAGTTTGTCAATGTTGCTCTACTGGTGCCATTTTGGCACAACTACCATTTTCTACCTATCACCATTAATCTCCTATATCTCTCTTAACCATAGCCGTTGATGATGAGGTGGCTAAAATGGAATTGGCAGACATCGTGCCATATCTGGCAAGATTTTTAGTGCACCAACAGGTACAAATTTGGTGGAACTATTGCTATGATGAGATTAAATTATACATGGACACTTTGTACAACAAAGAGTAAACGGATGCCAATCAAAGCGTGGCAACACCAAGATTATTCCCCTACCCAGCACTAGTACAAAGAGTGTACATGCCACCCAATCACCAACTGCTCACCACCACCTTTCTACCCAATCCCTGGCCACCATCACCTCTCTTCTGTCTCTATGTAGCCCCATTGACCGCACACTCTTTTACTTGTCTCTTTGCCTACGCATCTATACAAGTATACAACTATATACAAACAATGTATGTGCATTCTACAATATAAACTCTAGGCTTCCCAGGTCATTTGAATGCAAAGAAGAGCACTCTTGATGAATGAGGAAAAAATTGCGGTAATTAATCAACAATGGTTGGTGTTTGCCGTTACCATCAACGACAATCAACGGGCAGGATTTGTTGTTATTCGTGGTTATGCGGTTTGTCTTTACATCAACAAACAATTGACTGGACCCAAAAGAGGGATGGGGCACACGAGAAAGAGGTAAGATGTGCGGATGGGCTGCCAGGGTGGAGGTGGGATGTGGTGATTGGGTTAGGGGAAGGGGAAGCAGAGAGAGGCAGTGGAAAGTGAATGAAGGAATGAGAAAGATCACATAAGGGAGGGTGCATCAGAACTTATAGAGTTGTGTTGAGCCCACAATTTAGATGAGTTTGGCAAGACTTTTGCAAACCAATGAAGATGGTCTTAGCTGGCCAATGGAGAGCCCATATTTTAATTTCAGGCGAAATTCTAGCGATAGAGTGCCTTTTAGCTATTCATTGGAGAATCTCTTATGTAATGTCGTGTTGATTATATGGCCATGTAAATATGAGACCTGCAATAGTGATGGGTGGTTAATTTGTTGTGAAATTACGAATAAGGATCCAATTATGGGATGTGGATCTTACCCCGATTGACAGTTCTTTACCAGACGATATGACCCATGTGGCTTTGCATAAAGCCAAATCAAGAGACGAGTTAATGTAGCTGACCACCCCCACTAATTGGGATTAAGACTAGTTTAGTTGAGTTAAGTTATGCATGATGCAATTGATTAATCTATTGAGTTGATTGGAGGAGTGTTCTGGACAAGATTGATCTAGCTTTAATCACTTGTCCTTAATTTTATTTTGGAATTTAGGATCATCTTGCAAATAGAGGTTGATGTTTGCATTTTTGTAATTGTGTTTTCAATTGCATTTGACTATACTTGCCTTTTCTAACTACAATTCTGACCGCACTTTCTACCCATTGGCAGTTTTAGATTCCCCTCCCAATTGAAGTGGCAGCTAAACTATATGCGAGGAAACTACGAAATAATTTTATGATGAAAATATCAGTTTCCTAGCCGAGGGGCTGTGGAGTAAAAGGAACAAAGTGAATTGTAGGTGCATTCACAGGTGGGTATCTCGTGTATGAGTTGGAGAAGTTAAAAGGTGATGCGGAC
>JABCMJ010019178.1:381-19247 GCA_014822125.1 Arbutus unedo | reverse complement strand
CCCGTGACCGGTCACGGCCAGGGCAGGCTGACCGTCACGGCCAGCTACTGACCAAAATTACAAAACTGGCCAAAATCAGCCTGACCAGTCACCGGCTGGTCACGCGTCCGCGTGACCAGTCACCGGCGACCACTGACCAAAAATTTTCACCTTCCTTTTTTTTTTTAATTTTATTTATTTATTTTATTTATTTCCTCTTCTCCTCTTCACCAAAACTCATCCAAATCTTCATTTATCTTGTCCAACCCGTATCAATACTTATTTTATTCACCGTAACACTTTTTTTTTTAAACATTAAAATATGGCTGGTCTTCACAAAATCTGTACCATGTTTTCAAAATTATTTTTGGTCATTAACATTAATATGTAGTTTTCCCTAATTTAAAATTGTAAGAGAGATAGTATGATATTTCTAACCAGTCCGATTTCGTAGGATTTATGGGATCAAACCGGTTTTTTGATTTGAAAAATTTATAAATTAAAACCGGACCAGTGTAATCGGTTCGGTTTCAACTAGTTTAAACCGATTTCGGTCCGGTTTAGGTTTTCCAACTTTTTGGGCCACATGTCGAATCAAGTCCCAAAAAAATATTCAAAATTCATAAAATAAATCCAATTAAAACACAACTTTTAACCATTATAAAATTCATCAATAATTCGGGCCAAATTCATTAACTTAAATAAAATTAATCAATTTAAATTCAATCACAACTTATAGCCAAGTCCAAAAAAAACACAAGTATATATAGTACAATCGGTCTGATTCAATCTGGACTACTTTTTAACGCTAAGAAATCAAAAATCAGACCGAAACTCTAATTTTTCAGAGACTTCAAATTGAAACCATACCAGACCGAATACTAAACTTCTTAAATTAGCTAGTTGTTCGATCTGATTTTTCAATGCGAGGCCCCTCCGATTTGGAAAACAGAAATGCTATTAATAATGACCCCTCCCCCGATTTCCCCACCAACCACGTGGGGGAGGGGTCTCCCTTTCGCCTTTGACGGTGCTCACCTGACCTCCTCTCTGTCTCTCACTAGCAAATGTTTTTTTTATGTTTTTTTATCTTTATTTATTTATTTATTTTGTTAATTTTGCATTAAATACTTAAAATTATTAATTCGTCTCTTAAATTATTAAAAAATATTTATATTCATTATATGTCTTAATGCACACAACTTTAAAAGAAATAAATTGACCGACACCGCTCACTCAAACCCCTATCGGGCATACTTTTTGAATTTTATTCTCAAAAATTTAATAAAAATTTATCGTTGACTTAAAAATATTATTTCAAAATTAACCGTACACTCCCTTTGACCCCTCGCCCCTTCTTCTCTCTCTCTCTCTCTTAAAAGTTAGTAAGTTATTTTTTTTGAATGTTTTTTATCTTTATTTAATTATTTTAATTTTGTTAATTTTGCATCAAATACTTAAAATTATTGATTGTCCCTTAAATCATCTAAAAATATTAACATTCATTACATGTCCTAATTCGTCCAACTTTGAAAAAAAATAAATTGACCGATACCGCTCATTTCGTAATTATGATAAGGTATTTGTATTTATCAAAATATTTCGAGCTCACGATTAATTCCCAAAAAAAATTTTAAGTCAATAGTAAATTTTTAACATTTTTTCGAGAATTAAATTCGGAAAGCATGACAGAAATGAGCTCGAATGAGTGGTATTGGTTATTTTTTTCTTTAAAGTTCGGCACATTAGGACATGTGATGAATGTGAATAGTTTTGGATGATTTAAGAGATTTTTAACTTTATTTTATAAATCAACAAAAAAATAAGAATAACAACAAAATATAAATCAATTAATGTCTTACTATAATTTAACAACTCTTTATCAAAAAAATTCGAAAAGCATGACTGAAAGAGATTCAAATGAGCGGCATCGATCAATTTATTTTTTTCCAAAGTTGCGTGCTTTAAGACATGTAATAAATGTGAATATTTTTAGATGATTTAAGGGACAAATCAATAATTTTAAGTATTTAATGCAAAGCTAACAAAATTAAAATAATTAAATAAAATAAAAAAACATTCAAGAAAAATAACTTACTAACTTACTAATTTCAAAATAATATTTTAAGTCAACGATAAATTTTTATTAAATTTTTGAGAATAAAATTTAAAAAATACGCTCAATAGGAATTCGAATAAACGGTGTTGGTCAATTTGTTTCCTTCAAAGTTGTACACATTAAGACATGTGATGAATATAAATATTTTTTAATAATTTAAGAGATGAATTAATAATTTTAAATATTTAACACAAAATTAACAAAATAAATAAATAAATAAAGATAAAAAAATATAAAAAAGGCACTTGCTACTTGCTAGTGTGAGAGAGAGAGAGAGAAAAAAAAGAGAGAGAGAGAGAGAGAGGAGGAGGAGGAGGAGGAGGAGGGATGAGCACTGTCATGTCAAAGGCAAAAGGGAGACCCCTCTTCCCGGTGAAGAAATCAGGAGAGCGATCATTACTAATAGTATTTTCGTTTGTCATGTCTTGTCTTTCTAATCAAGTCATCACCTGAGATCTTTAAAATCATGTCGAAAATGATAGGATAATATAAATTATGTTATGATCAAACCAATTATTGAGTTAAAGAAAATAAAGCAATCATGTATGGATCAATTTTTTTATCGATATGTAAGATAATCGTTAAAATTGTGGAGTTAAGATGATTCGTAAATTTTAAAAGATAATTATTGAGAGTCGAACCGACTGCATACCTTTGTGCTGGAGCCTACACAGTTATATGAAGGCACATGATTGTTGCTATGAATTTTCTCTTATAAAACATGACAAAAAGATTAAAAGAAAAAAAACATGGGTAATTTAAATTAGGGTTCTATTTATTCATGTGGCTTAAGTTTTCATTCCATGCACTTTTTGAACTTATGTTTTAATTCTATTTTTGTATGATTTGACAAATTTGTCATTACTTTTGAGAAATACTTTACCGTCTTTTCCTTTGGTTAGTTAATTCTTGATTTGTTTAAATTTGTTGCACTAATTTAGGCTTAAAACATGAAATTATAATTATCTTTACCGGAAATAGTAATTTGAGATTCATAATTATTTTTACTAATTATCTTCACCATTTTATGAAAATATACCATGACCTGTAGGTGTTATTACTTACTTGCAAATTTACTATGATATCTGCAAATTTACCATAATCTACAGATTTAGTGTTTTACCCCTCAAATTTACTATGAAATTTGCCAATTTACCAGATGTCGTATGTTACCTTCAAATTTATCATGAACGGCAGATGTTGTTCCTTACCTATAAATTTACCATGATCTTTAAATTTATTATAATATCTGAAAATGTACCATGACATGTAAGTGTTATTCATTTTCAGCAAATTTACCATGATATCTGAAAATGTACCACGACCTTCAATTATACCATATTTGAGTCAGTATCATCTAAACCAAATATGTATTCTAATGATTCATACCTTACCCTAGCTCGTAGTCCAACGAAAATAATTCGACTTCCATCGTCTTTCTTTGGTAGCAGTCAAACTCGTACTCCGTATTCCAGTACCGGCGATCGATATTCTGTAGATGTGAGGCGGTGTTTGTATGTGATTCCGATGAGTTGATAGATTCCGGAGGCCTGGATCTATGGTGAGGATTGTTGGCCATTTTTTTCAATTCCACGATTGTAGGAGAGACGAGTTTGATATATGAGAGATGACTGTCAATAGTGTGTTTTTAGGAATTTGCTGCTAACCTTGTTTAATGTCAAGATAAGGGTAAGTTTGGTATTTTTTTTTTTAAAATGACCAAAACTTAATGTTTGTAAGTGTATCAGATGAAAAAATAACAAATACTTAAAGATGAGACTAAAAAATAAATTCCCAAAAAAACATAGATAGAATTTCTAGTAGTGTTGTGTCTACAAAAATGTGGAGTGAAGGTGCAAATAAATGGGTAATTTAAATCAATATCCTGTTAGTCTAAATAGCATAGGTTTTCATCTCATTCACTTTTTAAAGTTATGTTTTCATCATATTTTTACATAGTTTGGCGTTTTTGCATTATTTTTTAGTGTTAGTTTACCATTTTATCCTCTTTTAAGTGAAAACGTATAATTCTTGATTTTATAGATTAAAAATCATAGTAGTAATTAGGCTTGAAATGTGAAATCAAATATAGTAAATATTTTTCAGTGAACGTTGAGAATATCATCGGAATAAAAAAAATACTCACCAGAATTTTAAAAAAAATTACCAAAATCTATTAATATGCCCAAAATTTATTTTAGTAACTTTGGTTACGAAAATTAGGATCCAAAAAATCGTATCTTTTTCATTTTTTTCATTGAAATCTGTTAATATATCACTTCCACGAAATTTGTTTTAGCGATTCACGAGAATCTTAAGAGTATCACTGGATTTTTTTATCCTTGCACGAAATCAAATCTTTTTTATTTCTTTATGTTCCTAAATCTAAATTTCTTATATTCGTCATCTTGTATGACATAGATTTGCTAATTTCTTGTTCTTCTTCTTTGGAATCTGAGTGTTGCGAGTTAGGAGAAGAGATTTTATCGTTAAGTCTAAATAATATTTACCGAAGACAGTTCGAATTCTGCGGTGAATGAAATTTATTTTATTATTGTTTATATTTGTAGTATCCGTTTAAGATAATATTGGTCGAACATTATACGATGAATTTCGTAAAAATTTAGCATAATCTGCAAATTTACCATCGCAAAAGAACAAGATATTTTGGAGTTGCAAAAATTTACCATGATTTGCAAATTACCATCGCAAAAAAATAAAATATGTTATAGTTGCAGAAATTTATCATAATCTACAAATTTACTATCGCAAAAGAATAAAATATTTGCAGCAAGTTAGGAGGAGAGATTTCTAGGCTAATAGAAAATATTTTCTCCAAACCTTGATCCAGTAATCTCATATTTTGCTTGGTGCCTGAATTGACATGGTAATGAAATTTTAGTATCTTTTTTTTTTAGGAATTGAGTGCTTGAATTATGCAATTTTTGAAATTAAGGGTAATCTGGGTATTTTAAAAAAAAAAGCAAAACATAACCTTCAAAAGTTAATGGGATGAAAAACTAATAAACACTTATAAATAGGATCAAAAAATAAGTGCTCCTACAACTCCCATGATTTTTTAGTGGTAAAGTTGAATAGAGCATTAATAGTACATCATGAAGACCGTTGAATTGATAAACGGACATATATATATATATATATATATATATATAAAACCTTATTCTAATGTACTATTAATGTTAATGTTAATATTTCGATTGTCGTAAAAGCCTTCAGTATCCAATCCATGCACAACCCTTAGAATCCTTTAAATTTCCAACATAAAGTTCTACATGTGCTATCACTACACCACCTCATGGGGTTAACCTATAGATATTAACAATATTAATATATATAAAACTTTAGTTCCTTAAATTTTCTTCCCAAGCATTGTAGGTTTGTATTTTGTTTCTATTGTTATTTTTATACATTAGAATAATCTGATTAATTTATGCATACCTCGGTTAATTTTTATACGGTCAATTCTGCCATCCTAATAGAAAACCCAATTAAAATTGAAAAAAAAACTTCCGTCAAAATATGAAGCAAGACCGCTTTATTTTAGTTTTAAGTTATTCTCATTTTTTGGAATATAATATTTCATTACATTTCTTTTTATTTGCTTATTAAACTTTATAGGCCCCCATTATCATAACTCAACTAACCTTCAAGAATTAACAAGTTAAATAAAGAAAAAGTTCAGGAATACAGATATTTCGGACATTTCTGTACACAGATGTGTTCGGAACCGTTAAATGCACGTAGGGTTCACAAATTATTGAGGGTGTCACCTGCATTCAACGGTTTCAAATACATCTACATTCGAATGTGTCCGAAACATTTGTGTTCCTAGCATTACTTTTAAATAAATACATATGTCCGTTGTTATTGGGCCCGATTCTGGGTCAATATCTGAGTGTTTATGGGCTTGCATGGTAGAAAGGTGAAATGGGCCTTCGACATGGACTAAGCCCAGAATTCCCAATCTACAACGCAAGCCCAAAAATCACAATTTCTTTTCTTCCAAGAAAGCAATTTTTACTCCACAGAAAAATTATAAATTCGTTGAAAAACCCTGAAGGCCTAAGACCCTAAACCCCTCTCTCTGGTTGTCTCTGTGATCGGCCTTTGATCGGCATAAACAAGGTACACCGGACCTTCTTCTTTCTATATCTCTCTTTGTATATGTGTATATCATTTATCTCTCTCTCTCTCTCTCTCTCTCTCTCTCTCTCTCTCTCACACACACACACACACACATTATCATTTCTTGTCAAATGAAAACGAGAACTCTGGAGCAAATCGAATCTGATTTAATGAAGTCTTATATGTTAAAATTGTTCCTGAGCCTTTTCGGCTCCAGCATTTATGTTTGTATGGATTTGGTTTTGTTGAATGATTTTTCTGCGCATTCGTTCAACTTATAGCAATTGAAGTTGTGGTCGTGATTTCAATTTGAGCAGTAAATAAAGTGTCTCCAATTTTAAAATCCCTTTGCATTTACTTTTGATATGTTCTTGAAGACTAGAACAAGCTATATAGTGCTAAATTGATTCATACGTAGTATTTTCGAGTGCAAGCTTGATATAATTTAGTGCAGTAGCTGCATAGCTGACATGTTTTTTTTTTTTATTTGTTAAGATTGTGAATATAATTTTCTCGAACCTTTGTGAATTTTTTGGAAGTTTATGTTTGTGAAATGTGGAAAAATGGAAATGAATTTTTAGCCATCAAATCCTCATTCGCAAAAGGTTTGAGGATTGGCAGCAATCAATTTGGTTAGTGTGGAGAGAATTAAGGGAAATTATTTTCTGGCTGTGCTTGATTGTTTATCATATTTATGGATCCTCTTTATGTTCTTTCTTCTCTATCTCATGTAAGTCCTTGTCTTCCTTCTTTTGCACAGCTTACTGATTCTTTTATTCAATGATAGTTGACTGACGCGTGGTAGACTGTTTACTAGTTCATCTTATGTATTGTTGTATGCATTAGTCTCCTTCCAATCTTATCTGATTTACACATTCTCTGGAATTAGGAAAATGGATTTCAACAACGTTAAAGTTCCAAAGATGCCAAGCGGTGGTGTTGCTTCTGCTTTAATTAAGTTTGGAGTTATTGCGGGGCTTGGTGTGTATGGAGTTGCTAACAGTCTTTACAATGTCGATGGTGGTCACCGGGCTATTGTCTTCAACCGTATAATTGGTGTAAAGGACAAGGTTTGAGCGTTACTCATGTCTTGGTACTTGTTCTGATGCATGAAAATTCATACTTGAAATTGGATAACAATTGAGCTCTCTTACTAATTTCAATGACTTACTTGTTTTTGTATTCCGTTTGTTGTTCTTCATCTCAGTCACTTGATATCTTTACTAGATCTTCCTTGTTTATGTTCATGGCAATATACTATAAATAGTCCTTGGCACTCCTTCATGTGATTTTTTCCCTCTTCTTTTGAAGATCATTTCTAGCCATTTTGTTCTTCTATGTTAGCTATGAAGCATGGTTACTTCAAAAAATTTGTCGTATGAGTACAGGGTACTGGTACAGCCTCGGTACGGCAAAATACATACCGGGTATGCCAAAAATAGATCGGATACGTTTTGATTTTTGGGTACGACATTGGTACGGGATGGGTACTTTTGGGGTTACGGCTTCATTACACCTTTTTTTTTCCCTAAGCTCTAGATGCTTAACAGATTGGGTACCCCGGCCATACCGGTACCGTGATTGTTTAAGTTTTTTTGCACCGCTGTATTGTATCATACTGTACCCGTACTGGTGCTTCATATATGGTTGGTAGTTCCAAATAAGAATTGAAATTGAACTATATATTTAGCCTTAGTTTTTTTTATCTGTATTGTCATCTATTATCTAATAACACCGCACGCTTACATGTTGAATGTGCAGGTTTATCCTGAAGGAACACACCTGATGATCCCATGGTTTGAAAGGCCAGTTATATATGATGTCCGTGCACGCCCCCATTTAGTGGAGAGTACTTCAGGGAGCCGTGACCTCCAAATGGTATGTTTCCTTTTGATATCTGCCACAACTGCATTGTGGACCAAGATTAGTTAAGTCTTGCAGTCATGGATGCATTTTCAACCTCTAATAGGAATAATTATCGTCCATCCTATCTTATTTTCACTTTTGACTGTCACCATTGTGATTTATGAGGGCCATCTCCTAGCTATAATTTCAGTTGGGTTCTTTCAATAGATGTAGACATTTTATTTGAATTGTCTTTGAAAACATAAGATATAAAAAATTCTACGGTGGAGGTTTTGTTGCTCTCATTAATGATGTGATGAACTTGTTCGCCCCAGGAGATACCTTTGGAATCCTCGGACTTGTCTCTTATCAATTGTTTTATCCTTTCAATTGCCGTGGTTCCTTAGGTTTATAAATCTTGAGAAACACTTTCTTGCCAATAGGAGTTATTACATTTTTGGAATTCATGTTTGGTTCTCCCTTTGAGTAAGCAAGTAGATCTGTACATGCATATTTCTGACATGCAAACGCAAGTGACCTGCTTTCGGCTAGACAATTTGCTTGCTGCTTATTCTGCTAGGAGATTAGGGAGATAGACAACCATCCTCTCATTCTCTCAGATTGTGGCCTTAGTTTATGATTGACATTACATGGCCTTTGTATTGTCCCAAACCCCCCATTTCAGGTGCAGTCAGTCTGGTGGTTCAAGTGTTTTAAGTAAGTGTAATCCTCTCTCTTTATGAGTGTTATTACTTTCTTAACATGGCTCGTGATTTTTCTGCACAGGTAAGGATTGGTCTTCGAGTTCTGACCCGTCCTGTACCAGACCAATTACCCACAATTTATCGGACACTCGGTGAGAACTATAATGAAAGAGTCCTGCCTTCAATTATTCACGAGACATTGAAAGCCGTGGTTGCTCAATACAATGCTAGCCAGCTCATTACTCAGAGAGAGGTAGGGTGCTATTCATTTTCTACTTTACTGTTTAAATTGCAAATAAAACCTTGGTTACTGCTAGACAGTCATTCAAAAACAAAAAGGAAACGTATCCAGGATGAAGCAGATAAATTGTGAGCACATGATTCCAATATATGCAAAATTCTGGAAGAAGAGTATAACGAGCAGTTATAACTGCACATGTGCATACTTGTGGTTTTAGAAGCCCCATTATGGACCCTTGTCACATCACACTTGAGTTCATTGGATTGGTTTTCTGATTAGTACTCTATTTTTTTCAGATACAATATCTTCCCATTTTTCTAAAATAACGAGTTCCATCTCATTAGTTGGATTTTGTTTTAATGGTGAATGGGTATTATTGCTCTTTGTGCTCTTTGTGTGGGTATTCTTGGTAGCTTTGGTTTAGTTGGTGCTTTGTTCGGGTTTTTAGATAACTACTGTTCTAACCAACTTATGGGCAACCTACTTGTTTCTGTAGGCTGTTAGTAGGGAAATACGCAAGATATTGACTGAGAGAGCCGTAAATTTCAACATTGCACTGGATGATGTCTCCATTACAAGCCTAACATTTGGGAAGGAGTTTACGGCTGCAATAGAAGCAAAACAGGTGGCTGCACAAGAAGCTGAGAGGGCCAAATTTGTGGTTGAGAAGGCTGAGCAAGACAAACGAAGTGCTATTATCCGGGCACAGGTGAACTTCAAATGTTTTTCCAAAGGACTGGGGGAGGTGCTGTGCACACAGGTGCTATGCAGTAAAACCGCACGTTTTGTGCCCCAACCAAATTTTCTTTTGTGTGTTTTGTGCAAGTAACCTGTTAACCAAATTTTATTTTAAAATTTCGAGTTCACGGTTAATTTCAAAATATTCGTTTAAGTCGACGGTGAATTTTTCAATTTAAAAAAAAATAAAATTAAAAAAACACGACCTAAAAGGATTCAAATGAGCGGTATCGGTTATTTTTTTTAATGCGGCGGTGGCAAAATAGACATATTTTTGTAGTTTTCTTTTTACTGTTGTCACCGCCGCATTAAAAAAAATAATCGATACCGCTCATTTGAATCCCTTTAGGTTGTGTTTTTTGAATTTTATTTTTTTTTAAATTTGAAAAATTTACTGTTGACTTAAACGAATATTTTGAAATTAATCGTGAACTCGAAATTTTAAAATAAAATTTTGTTAACACAAAACACACAAAAAAGAATTTGGTTGGGGCACAAAATTGTGCCGTTTTAGTGCACAGCACCTCCACCAGTCCGATGTTTTTTGTTTCATCAACTTTTTCACTTTTTTGATCAATTTAGGCTTTTGCTCCTTTAGTTTTTCTACTATAATTTTAAAAATTTCCTTTTCAATAAGCAGTTCAAATTTTGTTTTTCCAAAATTTGCTGATTTAACTTTTTGAATACGTAATTTCAAAAATATTTTTGCAAATTCCATTTATTTCTACTTTTCTGGGAAAAAATCCGTTGGAAAAAATATATCCAGTGTATAACTGTTAACCATCTAAACAGGCACTGATTTCATTTTTACCGAAGTAAAAATCATTTAAGGCGATGAACCGAATGGAGCGGTAACCTCTGGAACTTTTCTATTTGAACTTGACAATTTAAGTCCAGTCAACTAATCTGGATTAGATTAAGTCGCCGAAGTTCTTATTGATGGTTTTTTCTTTTGTTTCCTCTCCTTTTTCCTTCAATTTTCCATCTTTTAATTTTACAATTTCCTTCTTAGGTTTCTTTCTTCAATTTTGTATTTACTTAAAACATTCAGCTTCTTTTCCATTTGAGAGGCTAGATGATTTTGAATTGCTTATTTTTTTGTTTATTTTCTTATAAGCTCTTCCACATTTGCATATGGTCGTGAGAGTTCTTTTTGTTTTATTTGATGACTCAGTGTCTGGATCAATTTACACGTATCTCGACTAATCTCTGAGAGACCAATCTCACTATCGTGTGAGTTCTTTTACTCCACTAACACAACCACTTCTTTCTATATGGTATTTTAGGGTGAGGCAAAGAGTGCCCAGCTGATAGGTCAAGCGATTGCCAACAATCCAGCATTTATCACGCTGAGGAAAATTGAAAATGCCAGAGAAATTGCACACACAATGTCGAAGGCAGCAAATAAAGTTTACTTGAATGCAGATGGTCTGCTGCTGAACCTCCAGGACATGAGTTTGGAGAGCACCACTGCGAAGTAGTTAACCCAAAAGGTTAAAACATATTAACTACCTTCTTTAGTTCTCCTTCTGATATTGTTCAGTTGTGAAATCTCTTCAAGATTTCCTCCGCAGGGTTTTGAATAATACTTTGTTCCTTTCGGATGCTGTGTAGTGAGGGATTTGTTTCATTGAATTCTTGAAATTGTTCAATCTGCAATTGAGGAGCAGTTATCTGTTGGACCCAAGCGAAATCAGTTCAATGAGGGCTTACTTTATGATTGTTGGGTCACTTGGTGACTTGGCTTCTATTTTCTTAGTTTGTATCGTCTTAGAAGCATGCTTAAAATAGTGGTGAAACACAACATGATCCGCCTGCTAACATATTGTTTCCGTTACCTTTGTTGGCCATCGTAGATACCCGTATTGGCTTCATCTACGACTAAAATGATTCATTTTTTAAGTTAAAAGGTACATTGTTTAGTAGTCGAAGGTATACCTGGAGAGGAATCAAAACAATCCCCATCACATCCATAGCATATTTAGCAGTGTTCCCAAAATTATAGTAATGATAAAGTTTGGCACGAATGAAGCAAGAAATTGCTCATCTTGTACTTTCCCAAAGTATGTTAAATATGTTTGTATTAACCATCTGTTTTAACCTTTTGCAACTTGGCCATGAGAAAAACAAGGTGGTATAATTCTGTGGCCCCATACTAGCTTCATGCCACGTTTGACCATTGACTTCACACGATACTTAAGATATTTCTCTCGGTTCGTCTTGAGAGTTTGATATATAGGGAGGAAACAATCATTGACCCTTTCTAAATTCTAGCTTTCGGAACCCCTTCTAGAATTCAAGTTGGACTTCTCAAGTTCTATTTAAGGGCATGCTCGTTACTCAAGTTCTATTTAAGGGCATGCTCGTTACGAGGTTTAATATTTGAGAATTGGTAATGAGGTAGGATTGAGATTGGGATTGGTAATGAAGTGAAATTATGAATGTAAAGATGAGTTTTTTCTAAGGATGGTTATTTCATCCGATCTGTCTCGCTCCTCCTTGAACAGATTGAGGATTTGGAGATTTTTCGAGAATCAAGTAGGATTCGGGAATTATTCTTGAAATAAATTCAGGAAACATGTAGGATTCGAACATATGTATCTTCATCTCTGGGTTCCCGCCCCTACCCCCGCCCTGTATGTATATGGACCATTACCCTAACTCATTTTTACTTTTTAGGATTTAATTTTAATTTTTATATTTTAGACATTTAAAGTTTAGAATTTCTAAGGGATTGAGAGTTTAGAGAAAGATGCACTCCTCCTTAGTAATTTTGTAAATCAAATTCCTTCTGTGGAATTATTTTATCATCATTATCCTTCCATTATGTTGCTCACATCATCTAATTATTGAGTCTATTTTTAAAACCAAAAAAAAAAAAATTTCATTCAGTTCTTCAAAACAAAAAAAACTTTCATTATGTTGCTCACATCATTATCCTTCCATTATGTTGCTCACATCATTTGATTATTGAGTCTATTTTTAAAACAAAAAAAAAAAAAACTTTCATTCAGTTCTTCAAAACCTGTAGTTGGGCCCAACAGTTCATCGACAAGAGCAACATCTATGAAGGAAACTCAGGTTTTTACAGTTGTTTTTCTGGCAACTTGGTGGTTTTCTCAATCGTCTCCTATAACTTTATTACATACATTGGAAAAATAAGTTTTTTATTTTTTTATTTTTTGGACCTCTATTCTTCGTTTAGGGATCTCCATTCCCCGTTCAAGACGGGGTGAAGGGTAAAAAAAAAAAAATTCCGTCGGGAATTGGGGTGGGGACGGAAATTGAATAATAGTTCGGAGATCAGTGACAGAGACAGTAATATCCACCCTGATCCGTCCTGTTGTCATTCCTTTTTTCTCTATGTTTGTTTTGCATAGGAATAGGCTCTGAAAATATTAGTAACATGTTTGTTTTGTTTAAAGAAAATTGGATTAAAATTAATAACTTTTACTTTTATTTTACTCGAGAACATCATTTGACGAGAGAAGATTTATTTTTGTCAACGTACATATGAGAGAGGGGATGGGTAACAATATCACCCTTCCGATGCGATGAACAATCTTTCCATTTTGAAAGTTTAATAATCTCACGATACTAATAGTCCTAATAGTTTCACGGGATTGGGAGTCTAATCCCATCCTCCAAATCTCGTATCAAACATGCCCTAAGAGGGAAGGGCGCAAAAATTTTGTTATTTGATTTTTTAAGGTGAACAAGTAATTTAAGACAATTAAAAAGCCAAAAAAAAGTGACAAACAAGAGGGGGGAGGCAGTAATAGTTATGGATAAATTAATATGTTGCATGAATTTGTGTAGCTAATTTGCATGTGGGCCGAACTTTTTTGTTGGGCCCAATAATTCCAAATCTAGTTCCAAGTTGCCCAAAACTACTCTCGGGCGAGCCCGACGGCCCACCAAACATAACGCTTTCCTCCCTCCACCAGCAAACACTGTTTCAGAAAAACACGAGAGAGAGAGAGAGAGAGAGAGAGAGAGAGAGATGAAATTCACAGACTCGCCAGTGATCGAGCTCCCAGTACGAGATGCAGCCCTCTCAATCCAACAAGACAACGGCTCCATGCACGTGGGCACCACAGTCTGGCCCTGCTCCCTCGTCGTAGTCAAATTCGCCGAGCGCTGGCTCCCCCAAACCTCCGCCGCAGCCGCCTCCAACCCTACTCCCAACCCCTACGCCGCCCTCCTCGACTTCCCCAACAGACGCGCCGTCGAGCTCGGCACTGGCTGCGGCGTCGCCGGCATGGGCCTCCACCTCCTCGGCCTCCACGATGTCGTTTTAACCGACATCGCCCCCGTCATGCCCGCCCTTAAGCGCAACCTCAAGCGCAACAAGCCCGTACTCGGTAAAACCCTAAAGACGGCCCAGGTCTACTGGACCAAGCCTGATCAAATCAAATCCCTAGGCCCGCCCTTTGACCTTGTGATTGCAACTGACGTCGTTTACATCGAGGAATCCGTGGGTCCATTGATCTCTGCCATGGAGGCGTTGGTCGGAGACGGTGGGGCGGTGCTACTTGGATACCAGATCCGGTCGCCGGAGGCTCACCGGTTGTTTTGGGAGATTAGCGGCCGTGTATTTGATATTGAGAAGGTTCCTCATGAGCATTTGCACCCTGATTATGCCTACGAAGAGGCGGACGTCTACATATTGCGCAAGAAGTTGTAGCACACGACATTTAAAGGTGACTTTTGGAATATGAAAATTTTGTGTCTTTAATTTCTTATAAATGAATTACTGGAAATGTTGGGAAAAGAACTGGTTTTTCAAGGCATTCCTTTGATTGGTTTCTCTAATTATGCAAACTCTGTGTCTGTCTCTGCGCGTGCGAGCTTGTGAATTCTATGAGACAGATTGTTCTTATGTACACTGGAGATTTCGTGATGAGACCCAATTTTTCGTGTAGAAAACTATGTTTGATGTTTGTCAGTTTCGAAAAGGGTGAAAAGAGTCTTGTGCACAGAGTCGTCTTGTTATTTATGGTGGTTTCTTTTCTTTTTTTCTTCATCGTCACTTGTAAGACTTGTGAGATTAGAGGTAAGAAATCACGACCCTTTTTGTTTCTCTCACTTTCTCATGATTTAAAGAGCCTGTTAGTTTTCTGTTGTTAAGTTAGCAAGGGTTAGGATTCTTTATTGGATTGATAATGAACTGGCAGATTTTGATTTGATTACATGTTTACTAAAATGTATCATTTTCTGGCTTGGTAGATGGAGTTATTAGGTTCCTTGATCAAAATCAAGGACTAGCAATGCATGCCTTGCCATTGTTACCAGATATGGAATTCTGGTAGATTCAGCAAAGATTGAAGTAGTTATGAATTGGCCAAGACCCACTACTCTTCTGAGACTTTGGGGTTACTACCGTCATGTTGTGTAGATTTTTCGAATATTGCATTAGCACTGACGGAATTACATTAACATTCCTGAAATAAATGTTCATTTTCTGTACTGTATGCTGAGATCTCACGAACCGCAAATAGTAGTATCATTCGTAGTATGTAATCATGTAGTTCTTGAATTGCATGAGAGCTATCAAAAATAATATCTAGGGGTAAGGTGTTCAAAATCTTGGCTAAATCTGCATATGACTATAAGATTATAACTTGCATAAAGAACCGAACAGTTTTGTTGAAGCCCTAAATTTGCTTTTGGATGTTTTACTAAGTTGCATTCACGCCGTGAACATCCCCATCTTCTGCATGGAAAATTTGCTTGATTTCGATCGAAAGTTGCGTAAGGGAACTGGAGTAGGCTCTTTGGACACCACGCACACGATTCGTAACATTTGCAATCCTAACAAATGCTCAATCGAAAACTTCAAAGTTGAAAAAATCGCTGAGATCAAGTATTTCAAGAGCTAGGACTTTGATCACAACACCCTAGTACTGAAAACTCTTAGCATTGTTGAAGTCATACAAAAGCAGTGTCTTCAAAATAGACGAGCAGATGTGCAAGGCCGGTATGTTATCGTGGCAATGCATCTCTATGTGAAGTTCTTCAAGGACTGAGCAACCCTGTAGGAGGTTTTCAACAGAATCATTGTCAACAAAGTCTAGGCGAACGAAGAGAAAAACCCGGATAGGAAACCGAGTAAGGACATCATGAGATAATGTAAAAACCACAAGATTGTCAAAGGTAGCGAGGCTTCTTGCCAACTCAACCACCACCAGTATATTTAGTCTCAGAACAATCATGGAGACCAGAATTGATAGCAGTAGAAATCTATGATTTGAGACGGATAGTATTACAGTACCCAGATTGACATTAAAGGTGAAATCGGTTTGTATTTGGCGAATTGTGGAAGAGCAGAAGTCCCTACACAAAATCCATGAAGCTAGAACTATCATCTCTGTAGCCTATACGAGCAGTACTGAAGTCCAAAGGGAACTCCATCTGATCAATAATAAGCCGGTTGGGAGGGTATATTATGTTGGGATGAAAGACAATATCTGAACAAGAATATTACTAAACATAATAAATAATATATTAATACATGATGTATGCAGCAGATGTATTTATTATGCTTCATTTTTTATTTGATACATAGTTCACCTTTTATGAGTTGTGAATTTCCCTACTTGCACATTTTAAAAAAACATGTAAAAATCTTTATTTTTGACTTTTCTTTTTGTGCCTTGTTTGATTTATTATTCGTGTAATTGTATTTGTTGATTTTGACAATTTCTTGAAAAGATACGTGTGAGATAGTGTCATTGAACGTATATGCATTAATATTCTTCAAACTCAAGTTGGCCATGAGTAACTCGAGTTTGCAAGAGATATAAGAGCCATAACTGAAATTGAGAACACTGGTCGAAATTAGAAATTAAATTCAAATGAGACAGTCAATTTCAACAACGGAAAATTAGTGAAAATAACAAATGTAGGGTAAATTGGCCCATTAAGTATGGACTAATTTAATTTTTAAGTTAGGATCTCTTGTTTTAAAAGTATTAGTAGGTTAGATCTTTTGTTTTAAAAATGTTAAAAGCATTCACACTAGCATCCCTTGAGCTCCTCATTTCCTATTTTGAGGAGAATTTTTCTAGATATGTTCTACATTAGCTTTCCTTAATGTCCTCCATATTTTGTGAATGCTACAATGACTTCTTGTATTTGATGAGTCACTATAGTTTTTCTATTTAGTGAATGCAAAATTAGAACGAGTAACTATTCATCCTATTCAGAGAGGTTGATGCAAGAGACATTAAAAAATGTGATTTTTTAAAGTAAAAAAGTGAGAACTCCTTTCTAATTTGGTCTAAAAAATAAAGTAATTGATATGGATGCTCTAATAGGTTAGGTACTTTAATGCACAAAATTACTCTTATTGATTTAACCTTCAATTATTTTTATGTTTCTCTTCTCTCACTCGATGTTTTCGTTATTTTTGTTATTTTTTCAATCTATGTCCACTGACTGACGATCTCTCTTTTTCTATGGTAATGAAAAAAAAGGTAATATTTTTTTTTCATTTTTCTTTTTCTCTTTTGATCTTTGTCTCTCTTTCAATCTGTTAATATTTTTTTTCTTTTTTCTTTTTATGTTTCTTTTCCTTTGTTACATTATCAAATAAAGTTATATGTTAATGTTATTTGTTGCAACAGATAACAGTATCAGATAATGTTATAACCAATTATTTGTTAATGTTTTAACAAATAACAGTATCTTTTAAGAGTAATTTAAAGATAATGAACAGTTATTTATCTTATCAATTTATTACTTCAATAATATCAATTAATGTTGTATGATAACATTATCTGTTCAAAACAAACAGATAACACATGAAATAGACAATATTATCTGATAATATCTCATTCGCATATGTTCATTAAATCTGCGTGTCAAGTGTAAAAGTATTTTTAAAATCAGTGCATCAAAATGATTTTTTTACCGGTAACTTACTATTATAAAGACTAATTACTTATCTCTAATTTTATACCGTTCGCTGGGAATCAATCATTTTCAAACCTTGAAATCGAAACGAGAGGTGAAGAAAGTGCAGAGGTGATGATTAAGATCCGGAGCACAATGTAGATGGTGGGATCATCATCATTGTGAGACCTTAAGATCTAGGTGTGAGAGGCTAATTAGCTTGATTTGCTTTTTGACGCATGGGGAAGGCATCACATTCAAATGCATACAAAACGATTTACACATACAATTTTACGTCTACAGATTTAGATACAAATATATTCGAAATCGTTCGATATACGTAGACCTGTCAACATGTATAAAACGATTTTGGATACATTTGTGTCCGAATTTTTGCACATAAAATTGTGTGCATTGACTTTGTCCAAAACGTAGTGTTGAACAAAAAGAAAGGGAAAAGGAAAGACCAAGTCTAGAACATGGATGTTTTTTGAATGTCCGGACAGAGACTGGCGGGCACACATGGAGTTCACAATATTACGAAAAACTCCACATGCATCCGACAATTTCTGTTCGGACGTGTATTTGCTAGACTTTTTCAAATGAGCAACACTTCCAAAAAAAAGTGAAAATCCTTTCCAATACTTCAGAGAAACCAAACAACTTACGCTAAGAAGAAATCAAAGATTAAAAAGTCAATATCAACAGCCATAACCTGATCATACAACTGAATGCATCATCGTAAGAGGATGATAAAACCAATCCATCACAACAACAAAATTGTAGTACCATTAATCTCCCTATAGACAAATCGAACATCCTACAAAAACTTGGAAAAACTATTGAAGACCTGAAGCTGCCATGATGATGATGTCTGATAATGGCTTTTTTAATTACAAACAAATGAGAGAAATCAATATTAATATGGAAGCTATAATCGGATCTAACAAGGGATCTTATCAGTGAACCAAGTGATTATCTTAAATGGAAGCTTTATCAGATCCACAGCCAGATTTGCAAGGCCGGTGCAACAGCAGCAGCATGGGCACAAACAACTCAGCACAGTCCTGTATTTTACAACCCCAAATCAATCTCGAATTTAACGGGAAAACAGAGAATTTACGAAACAATAAACATGATAACTGATTAAGAAAGATTTATGGGATTATCACACACTATGATTTAAGAAATTTTTCTG
>JABCMJ010019162.1:0-15288 GCA_014822125.1 Arbutus unedo | reverse complement strand
AAGTGCCTTTCGCCCGTCTCTCTCGCAGCTGTCCACCGAGTTGATTTCCAGCTTCTCAAGCTTTCAAACAATGCCAGCGGACTTTTTCATCTGACCCAGCTGGTGTTTGGTCAACCCTTTCGTCTCTATTTGTCCCTTTGACGATTTCTCTCTTCCCTTATTATGATTTTAATGGGCGTTGAATTGTCCTTTCTGGGTAACTTCCGAGTATGTGCCTAAGCTTATCTTTCTTTCTAATTAATAGATTTTTTATTGCAATAATTGTTTTTGTTTTTCCGGCCTGACATAGTCTGGTAATCGGGTCGTTTTCAGGGGTTTACTTTGTCAGAATATAATATGGTTCGGTTTATGCATCTGGGTCTTTTGTATTACTCATATATAAATTCCATTTGGGTTTGATATGATGAAACTTATTTCTTTGGAATTTTGATCGGGGGTTTGCATGTTTTCTTGATCAAACTACTATCTATCTAGGTTTATTAAATTCCGAGTAGAAACAGAACTTTTAGAGCTTTCCTTTTGGGTATTTGGTTGATTAGCCTGCTGTGGGATTATAGGAAGATCATATAATTGGGTTGATTTTTTTTATTGAATTATCTGCTGCTTGTTATCAGATAGAAGGTACTCTGTGGAATTAGGATATTTGTCCTTTCGTGTTTTGGGTCAATAAAAATGGAAGTGAAAACACAAGGTGAAATTGGAGAGGTTTCGAGAATCGAAGAAGAGGGGATCTTCCGGTCAAACTCGAAATTGAAAGGTAGGGGAAGCCTTAGTGATAAAGATATGTTGGTGAAGAGCAATGCAAATTTTAGTAGCAAAGATATGTTTTTCAGAGCTGACAAAATTGATCTGAAAAGCTTGGATGTTCAGCTGGAGAAGCACCTGGGCCGGGTTTGGTCGAAGAATGTAGAAGCAGCAAAACCAAAGGAAGAGTGGGAAATTGATCCATCTAAGTTGGATATAAGATATTTGGTAGCTCGGGGCACCTATGGTACTGTTTATCGCGGTACTTATGATAACCAAGATGTTGCAGGTAAACACCCCTCTTTTTTGTATTTGTATGAATCGAATAGTTGATTTATGACCTATTTGGTTTTCCTAGGAAAATGGATGAAATTCGAGAAAACTCTGAAATATTGTCTCTTTTGGTTTTGATTCCAACTTTGCCCGAGTTTTTGTGTTGGACCTTAAAAAGCTCTTAAAGGTTGTGATTCTTGTGAATGGGCTCTGCCGCTCGGGATTTGCTCCTTTTTTATGACTTCTAAAATTAGCTGCATGAAACTATGTCATTGCAAACAGAAGACAAGGTACCTTGAAAAAGTAATAATTGTTCAGATGAAACCTTCCCTTCTACCGTAGATTGGCCAAAAATTTTGTCTTAGGTATTGATTCCATTTTTTCTCAGCATTGACTGTCAAGTCGACCATTTAGTTCTATATGTTGTCCTATTAGTTCCTTTCATCTTCTTTTTTGAATTAAATTTGTGGGATGACATTTAATCATGTCTGATTCGATGACTTATTATGCTGCATAGCTCGAAAAGTATAGAACAGTTAGTAGGATAGGATTGAACTATATCTCATTCCATGTCTTGACTAGGCTGCCTGTTTGGCTATTCAAAACACGTGAATTGACCATTTTACAGTTATCCCACTAGCGATTGATCTGTTAATGTGAAGTTCTCATTGTCTACGTATAAAAGGGAGATGACACTAAAGCACCAAAAGAAGTCGAATGGCATATCTTCTCCTGTAAATTCCCTTACTCGTTGGACTTGTCCTAAAGAATCAGATATTTATTCCTACCAAACTACCCGAAGCTGACCACAACAGCGCAACTCCAAGGTACCCAGGCCTTCTTATATTTGTTAATAACACTTTAGTACTTCAAAATGGGACTATCCAATCAACCTCCACCACTTGAAATAGTCCATGTCACGGTGCCATAGCCAAAGGGAAATGTAGAAATTAGTTACGAATGCTTTCCCATGATCAAACCACCTCCCCACTAGTTGTCTTTTCCGCTGACTTTATTCATTTTACCCCTCGAATGGTATCACTATCATGTGCTGAACTGATTTCTTCTCACGATATATCTTATCATTGTATGTTTGGTCATGCTCCAGCGAAGTAATGAAAGTTTATGATGCATGCTTTTGTAAGCTGTTACAGTTGGACAATTGATTCATATGTACTCAAAATATGGGATAGAATCATTACATGTTGAAGTGGTCGTTGCTCACTCAATTTAGGGATGAGAAGCAGATCGGTCAATGTATTTTTTTAATTTGAAGATTAAGCTACGGCTGCAATATTGTGAAGAAAATTTGGAATATTTCACTCAATCAGAGGAATTTTGTATGGGACAGGGGTTAGCTTGGTGTTGGTAAGAGATATATATTTTCATTCAGGATTAATTCAAAGAAGCAAACCTGGTGGTACTTTATTAAAGTTCACAAATCTACCATATCAGTAGATGTGATGAACTGCTGATGTGTTGGAAATGCTTCTCTGCACTAAATGAAAAAAAAAACATCATTGGTTCGAATTCTCCTTAAGGAATTCAGAAAAGATTGTTAAGGAGTCATGTCTTATGTGGGTTATCTGATTATTAGATGCTCCCTCTGCCCCATTTTGTTAAGTCAATTTTAGTAGCTCTTGACTTTTTAAAGGGATGTGCTTAAATTTCCAGCATTTCCCCGCTTTACTCCCAAATTTAGATCTTCTTTTATAATCATTCACGAGGGTTAGTTGTGGAAAACCGACAAGTTTTGTGCTTTGACTTCTTAAAGCGGACATGTATTTTGGGACATCCCAAATTGGAAACATTGACTAACAAAAAGTATATAGGGAGTACTTAATATGATCTACTAAGTGCAATTGACTGCTAAATAATGAAACAAGCAACAACAAACCCTGGGAAAAAATTGTGTATTCTCCTTTACATTTGTGTCAGATTTAGATTCCTACTATACTGTCGTCTTTTTCTATTATAGTGAAGCTGTTGGATTGGGGAGAGGATGCCATGGCCACAACTGCTGAAACTGCTGCTTTGCGAGCATCATTTCGACAAGAGGTTGCTGTTTGGCACAAACTGGACCATCCAAATATCACAAAGGTACAAACTACTTGACTTTTGTAATAGTTTGAAAGGTTCACAACCTTTTATAACGATAAAGATGCAATATATGTGTACAATGGTCATTCTGGTAAACAAAAGTTGTATTGCTATGTAGTACTATAATTTACCGAATGTTTCCTCTAGTTGATCAAGGTTAATGCTTTCCCACTTCTACCTTTTTTCTTCTATGTGAATTTAGTTGTATGATTTGACCGAATACTTGATGATATGGTTCTTCGAACTTTTCCGGTTATTGCAGTTTGTTGGTGCTTCAATGGGGACATCAAATCTTAAGATTCCTTCAAAAAATGGTTCTGGTGACGGTTATACTACCCTTCCATCAAGAGCATGTTGTGTACTTGTGGAATACCAAACCGGTGGGACGCTGAAAAAATTCCTTTTTTCGAATAGGAAAAAGAAGCTTGCCTTTAAAACAGTGATTCAACTTGCACTGGACTTATCTAGAGGGTAATAATTCTTTTTTTGCCCCTCATTCTGAAGTTAAAATTGTTGTAAATGTTATTTTCTCTATATAGAGAGTATCAATTCATTTGATTTTATTTTTGTTTGCAGACTAAGTTATCTGCATTCACAAAAAATTGTACATCGTGACGTTAAAGCTGAAAATATGTTACTAGATGCTCACAAAACTCTAAAAATTGCTGATTTTGGTGTTGCTCGTGTTGAAGCTCAGAACCTGCAGGACATGACCGGTGAAACTGGAACCCTTGGGTACATGGCACCAGAGGTACTTGGAGTTTTCAAAACAACTTCTTGCGAATGAAAACAACAATTTTGAATCTTGATTCATGGTTTGTTTGTTTGGTTCTTTCTTTATTTCTGTCACATTCTAAAGGAAAAGTCCATTACTTCGTTTTCGTAGGTTCTTGATGGCAAGCCTTATAATAGAAAATGCGACGTCTACAGCTTCGGGATATGCTTATGGGAAATTTATTGTTGTGACCTTCCCTTTCCCTACCTTAGCTTTGCTGAAGTTTCATCCGCTGTTGTTCACCAGGTAAGCTTAATTAGTGACATTGCCAAGTGAATGTCGTAGTGCTACTTGCCTTGCTCAGCTATTTCATGTAGGACGAAAATGCTCGGATCAAGAAAATAATTTCCTTAAATCATACAAACTGGATATAGGAAATGAAAAGTACACAACATCTGCACATCAAACCGAGCACTGTGAAATCGCATTCTTTTAAAATAGATTTGTTGCCTCATCGTGCGTGTTAGAGGTCGTACCGATGTCTGTCTCTTGAGGTACAACGGCTAACTAAGCTGATGAAACGCCAGCCAACGACTTACCTGTGAAACCGAGCTTGTGTCTATCTCTCGCTTACTCAAGAACATGAAAATTGTGTATATTGTAGGATGACGAAAGTATGGCGTCTATAAAATTGTGGAATGGGTATACACATGGAGGGACTTTTAGGATGACGAAAGTATGGCATCTATAAAATTGTGGAATGGGTATACACATGGAGGGACTTTTCACATCCTAAACCGTTGAGACCTTTGAGCTACAGACCATCAATGGATGCCATGAATAAGAACTTTTGGTTGCCTCGTGAGACCATCTGGTGTCTTAAATTCATTCACCAAACCATACGAATTCCAACCTTTCAAGCTTAAAGAAACCTAATAAAACTGTCTCATGTTCTTTCTACTAGTTGTTTTGGACCTCATGAGTTAATTTTATGCTACAAAAAGCTTTACATCCATGTACACCCTGGAGTTAATATCGTGGCTATATTTACCAGAATTTGAGGCCAGAAATCCCCAGATGTTGCCCGAGTTCGTTAGCGAACATCATGAAGAAATGCTGGGATGTCAACCCGGAGAAACGCCCCGACATGGATGAGGTAGTGAGGTTGTTAGAAGCAATTGACACAAGCAAAGGAGGAGGGATGATACCTGAAGGCGAGGGCGGGGGTTGCTTCTGCTTTGGTCGAGCTCGGGGTCCTTGAATCACTGTGTTTTCATTTGTTTCTGTCGATGAAGTAGTGATTCGGAATTTTGTATGAACAACAGAAAGCACGCAGTTGCACATAACATATGATTTCTGTACAAGTTCTCGATTGTTCGACCTTATTTATTTTCATTTTCCAGGGTCCGTGCCCATTGCCACCCCGGAATTTCCAGTGATTGGGATTGGTTACATGCACACAGATTCACAGTTTTGGCATTACAGGGTCATTCATTTCATTATCTTGTCTGTAATATTCATGCAATGAGTGAATATGTTTCACCACTGAGATGGTTGTATCCCATTCTCTCTTTTTTTTTTTTTTGAAAAATTATTCAGTACTCTTGAGGCACTGCTTTCACTCTCAGGGCACCGCCGATGAGAAAATGATACATTTTAGCTTTTCTTTTTTTGTTTTTTATTCTCTTATCATCAAAAGCCCAAAGGGACAGGGAAAGTAGAAGAATGAATAATCAACCTCTCTCTTATCGACCCTAACATTAAACGACAGGAAAAATAGAAGAATGAATAACCAACTTGATAAAATTGATCTACCAGGAAAGGATACGGAAAAAGGTCAAACTCTGGAGAATTTTTCCCCCCAAGGTGTTGGAGCCCGCCAATATTGTTCATGTATTTTCTTTTCGTGTTCTAATTGAGTTGTAGCATATCTTTCTTTCCATTTCATTATTTTTTTTGGACTTGCAAACAAGGAAGACAATTGATAGTGATCGTGAAACAAACAGAGTTTTGTGAATCAATTTTGTAAGTTTATCCTCTAGGAGAGGTAGTGACAAAGGAGAAAGTGGAACCCCTATAATATAAATGTAAGGACAACCCTGTCACATGTATTGATTTGTTTGTATGGATATGATGAATCTCCTACCTTGGTTGGAACTTGTCTCTGCAACTTGATATACGCAATTTTAGAGCAGGCACAGGCGCAAGATCCTAAAAGTTAAGTCTCGATCAGCCTAGTATACCAATCACGTGGTACGACGGACACTTAAAAACCTGGTGAATGATGAACTAAACTACTTGGAGTATTGGACGCAACTTAAAGTTGGTTTGTTTGGGTAACAAATTAAGCTCAAAACACGTTTAAGGTTCAGTAACTGTTCAAACCAAGTATAAACAAGCAACTGGTATAAACATATACTATTTTTCTACAAATATCAAGCTACTCGAGTTTGAATCGTGATTAGTTTAATAGACATCGCTTCATATCATGTTAAATGATAAATAAATACAAAACACAGATACACTTTTAAAGCTTGGAAAATATTTTAAAACCAAAGTTAGAACAATCCACTTCTCGAATTGGCTTAGATGTTGAGAGTCATGCTTTGTAGTCAATTTTGGTTGTAAATTAGAACAGAAAATTCACACACAGACGTGTATGTACATATTCGAACGCAGATATATCTGAAACTGTTCGATATTCGTATGACCCTTATTATTTTAGAGACTTCATTTGTATCAAACGATTCCTGATATATCTGTGTCCGAATCTGAACAAACAAATCTATGTGCATGTACTTTTCATATTAGCAGGGATTGGTCTTAGTGGAATGTACAAATGTGCCGCACCTCTTTGTGTTGTTCCCTTCCTCTTACTCTCTCTCCGTGGAAATGTTACTCTCTCTCTCCGTGGAAATTCACATACTTGTGTACACATCGATATAGAATATATTACTGACGAGTGGACTTGGACAACAATTATAAGAGATGACTGACTCCTCTCCCATTTTCTTTTTTATTTTTTGATATTTAGTTGTTTCGACCATTTTACATATATACAGATTAATTTTTTAAGGGTTCAATCTTATCATTCATCAACGGAGGCTCGAGTTAAAGCCCAAACAAAATTCTATATGAACCAAAATTCATATATGCAATGTTATTTGTCCTGTACCATACCGACCGGTATGTCTTGTAACTGCCTCATAGTAGTAACAGACCACTGATGTACCGTCTCGACCACCATACTGGCATGTTCCGGCCGATACTGTACGGGTCCATATTTTTTTTCGAACGGACAATTTAAAGAGGAATATATAAATTTCGAACTAACGACCTTGCATAAGAATTAATAGTACTTGAAATTTTGAACTGATGACTTTAAGAGGAATATAAAAATTTCTAAATCTCAAATTTCGATCACCAAATCAATCACATAAGGCAAACTACAAAGTTTTCATTCCAATATTTTTTTATTGTCGCTAAATTTTATAGTAAAAGTAACAAATATAGTGGTGTACTATTTAGCAGTAATTTACATGGAAGATAAGATTCCTGGCCAAATTTGTATGGCACCTTTTCTAGTGGGAAAAGTTTTGGAACGCAAATCATTTAGATACATTCGGACACAGATGTGTTTAAAATCGTTGAATATACATTGAATTCTTCAATTATTGAAGATTCCACATGCATCTAACGATTCCAAACACATCTGTATGATCAGATACATCCGAATGATCTGTGTACCTAGCATTATTCTTTTCTGAATGGATTCCAATTCACCCACTTTGCTTTCCAATTTTGAAACTTTATCACAACTCAATAATGTGCATAGAAAACTTTATCACCCACTTTGATATTTTTTTAATGTTACTTATTATTTTTAGTATAATTACGGATAGATGTGTGCAGTAGACAAATTAAGTAATGCGTGTTTATAGTTAGTTGCGAATTTTATGATTCAAGTGTACGCATTTTTTATGCATACTTTGATTTATTACGGATTTTGTTTTATCCGTTTGTTACTTTTGATGATTTTGTTACGTTTTGTTTTAATTAGTTACAAATGGGTACATCCAGCATGTACTAAAATGTTACGAATTATTTTGTCAAGTTACAAAAATATTTGATGTTAGCTGCAAATTATTTTGACTAACTTATGCAAATATTAAACAAAATTGTAACTATAGTAGGCTAGACCAGTGAGACGTTAGGCCACGACACAAACGGATCTGGGTTAGATTTGGCAACAGTTGGACCGAAGGATGATCGAAGACTCGGTCCATGATAATCCTCGGCCTAGTTCGTGTTATCTTTCTATATGAAAACCACTGTTTTGATTGTGCAAAGACTACGAATAAAAATAACAAACTGTAACATAATTAAACGAGAACTTACAGAACGTACACAATGATAAAAGAAACAAGCACAGATCGAGACCAGCGATGTACACTATTTCCTTAAAGCAGATTACGCCCTCGCACTGGTGCTCGTGAATTTGGACGTTTGCCTCCTAGGATACAATGATCTTTTCGCACGAATGTCGCAGCACTTCGACAATGTGCACGACGAAAGGATTTTGTGTAGAACTTCTCTGGACTTTCTATATGCAGTAGTGCGTTGTGTGCTCTAGAAGTAAATGAACGAATGAAATGGCTAACAGGAGGCTATTTATATAGGTCTCAAGGTGCCTGTTCGGAAGAGTCAACGAGGCACCGGACACAACTGTTCGGAGTAAAAGGTTTGGTCGCAACTTTCTGGTAGGGTAGGGTTTTGTTCGCGTCTATTCAGGAAAGAAAACACTTTCATGAATTTGCACCAGTTCGGTTTTTAGGTTGACCGAGTTTGGGTTAAAAAATTAAAGTTTAATTTTCTGGCCCAAAAAGATTAAGTGGGTTAGAAACAAAGCCCAAAGCCCTCGTCCTGCACCCGGCTTGGCCGGCTAGCGGTGCGTGTGATCAAAGCGGAAATACAATGCGCGCTCGCCCACTCGCAAAAGTTGTATGACCCTAAGGGCTTGGGCCAAGCGCTTATGAAAATTTTTCTTTTAAATACTCAACTTGTTTCCAACATCTTTCCAACATGGGATAAGGTTCCAAACCACCTAAAATTTCCTTTTTCAAACATCAACTTTGATGTAAAATTTCTTCCACTCCTCAAATGGGGTTGACAAATTTTTTACACGGTGTTAAGCTCCCGACATAGGAGATTACCAAACACCTTCTGTTCGTTCCAAACGACGTGTGGGACCCACTTTTAATTAGCCCCAAAGTGGCTCGTGTAAACCCATTTTTTTCCAACAGTTCACTTCAGTGTTGGGTCGGGCTAAAACCTCCATGAGACTCATATTTTGTGCGGTCGGCTTGTCTTCAGACACACGACCAGGGTGCAGGATGGGCCCAACAGAGAGTGGTCAGCATGATTGCAGTACATCATCTTTTGTAGCTTCACGTAGCTAACAGGTGGCTTGACACAAACAGGTGGAGTATGTCTCGACACTCGACGCGTCATGCAAGACGTCAAAAATAGAGACAATTATTTCTGACGTCATGATGCAAGAAATGATTATTTCAGATGTAATACACGAGACGACTGATCCAGACGTTGTAGTGCACGATGCAACTATCTCGAACGTCATGGTATATACACCCAACTCAAAAAAAAATTACCGAGTTCAAGAATCCACATTAACTTAGACTTCTCCACAAAAATACAAATGAGTACATGATGTGGAAAATTAGGTGGAGATTCGATATTGTACCCATATGATCATTTTTAGGCTCCTGTCCAAGGATATTAGAATAGTGCAACCTTATCTTTTTTCATCTCTCCCCCAATAGGCTATACATTTATGTGGTGTTGTCTTATCTTTGACTACTAAGGTTATTCTGTTTCCATTTTCTCTTTGAATAAATTTTGAACACAAATTATTCGTATACAGATGTGTCTGCAATCATTATATACACATGAATCTGATAATTTCGCAAACATTTGTGTCCGAATATGCACGAATAAATTATGTTCTTAAAGTAACTGTTTCTCTTTTAATTTGTCAATAATTATTCCCCACAATCTTGATAGGTACACCACCAAACTCATTTTAATGATTCAAATTATTCACTCATAACATAAGCCAAACAAATCGTTTGAGTAAAAAATCAAGATGATTGTAGGATAAAACTACACAAACAATATGATTATCTTTTAAAAATAAAGCATTTAATTTACTCGAAATCAAACAAGTCATCCACATTTTGACAAGGATTGTTGTCCAATCGTGCAATGATGCATTATTCTAATTCTTATCCATAGACGATATCTTTTGGAAAATAACACGAGATCGTCATTAATTTATATTTTTTTGGCTACAATTTTGGGCATACCAAATATTATAACCTCTGGTTGATCGAACAATGAAGACAAGGAAAGTTGACAAAATAAGTCTGTAAATTCAGGAAAAGAATTGGTTCTAAGGACTGGCACAAGATGCCATTGGGTATCCTCATAGGGTAAGCGTGCTTGGTTAACGACTTCTCATGTCTCATGTCACATCATATGCCTTCTTACCGAGACATCACTGGGTACATGTGATGGCATAAGACATAAAAAGTCGTTAGCTAAACACGCAAAGTCGTGCAAAAATTTTGCAACTTTGGAGGTTTTAGGTATGGGCCTATGCCTTGGAAATTGGAGGTCTCAATCCAAACCTAGTTTGCTTTTAAAAAATAAACATCATTCTCCTCCAAATGTGCACTCTTTCCAACCTTATCAAAAGATAAAAAGGAAGACAAATGAAGACAAACTTCAATAACCTCTTTATTAGAATTATTACAAAGTAGACTATTTTAACAAGTATGTGGACTTGAAGGTGGCTTGATTCACCCTACTTGCAACCAAAACTTCATAACAAGAGAGAGAAAATGGGTTGTCTTCATTTCCCAAAAAAAAGGGAATGGGATGGCATATACTTAAATGCATGAGACTAATGTAATTGGGATTCTTAGTAGAAAATTTCTAAAGAGATTAAAATACAATTTCAAAACGCGGAAGGAGAAACAGTATATTCTTTAAAAAAGAAATTACCCTTAAGCTTGTTTTGTAGACTATACTCGTTGCGATAGAATGCTAACTGAGTTTATGCCTTTATTTTTCAGTTTTAAAAGTCCAAAGTTACTAATAGTTGAGCTAGATAACAAAATGGGGTTTTAATGTCGTCTCCTACAACTAGGGATTTCAACGGGGTGGGTCGGGGGATAATTTGTCCATCCCGCTTCCGATCTCCGAATTCAAAATTTGCCTCCATCTCCGCCCCATTCTCCGAATGGGCATGAATTTGTCGCTCCATCCCTGCCCCAAACGGAGATCGAGGATCCCCGCCACGTCCCATTCTTTTAATAAAAAAATCAATTACATGTTATATAGTGCTCATAAGAACACACTAAAATTGTTAACCAAGTTATACGAAACAAATAAGGAAGAACCCAGAGAGGGCCGACCCAAAACAAGAATGAGGAATAGCTAGCTAATTACACGGACAAACTTAAAAATAAAATAAAATACTATATTTAGTAATTATTTAAAAACGTATCGGGGAACGGGACGGAGGTACTCAGATCTGCCTCCAACCTGTTCCCCGTTTATTTCTCAAATTACACTTTCAAATCCAACCTGATCCCTGAAAAATCTCAAAAACTCCAATCCAAACGAGACAGGAAACGAGACAAATCGGATCAAATCAGACTAAATTGCCAACCCTACCTACAACTTGTTCTCATCCTTCCTCCCCTACTTCTAAGGACGTGTGTAATTTAAGGGCCAAAGGTGATTAGGATAAGTGTTAATTGTAGTTTGTGTTAGGTGTACATTAACTTAATTAGAAGGAGGAGACAAGAAGAAAGGTGGAATATGATTTTTATGCCTAAACAGGTACTTTGCGTATAGTTGGATGGGTGTGTTAGATACCCATCTACGTAATTTCATTCTCAATTCCATCCTTTAAACTCTATCCTTATCTCTATCTCCACTCTTGTCTATTTAATAACTAAAAAATTCTATAATTTTGAGACCAGTACTGTTATGAGGTCAGTACGATACGTACCATTCGGTGTCGAGTGATATGTTACGAGATCAATAATTTTGAATGAAACTGACTACAAATTGACATTCCTATTCTACAGGAGAGAATCTGATTCCCCACCCATCTTCCTTAGAAAAAACAAAAATTGAGTAGAGGAAACGTATCCTACAGATTGATTGAAATAAAGCATATCCTTTAGAAATAATAAACCACATTATTTTAATATTATCATTGTTAGAAGCATAAAATACTTCAAAAAGTACTACGAACAAAATAGTAAAATAATTAGTACATGGCATAAATTATGGTTTCCACCACCATACATTAATTCAGATAAGAGTGATGCGTTGGCAACTCCGAGGGTTGTCTAAGTGAAAATTGAAATGTAAATTCAGATGTTTTGAAGTCAAATTTTGATAATCACAAATTTTGAAACTATTGGAGGTTTGTTCGGTCGTTAATTTGAAGACCCAAAATATTAGTCGGTAACATATAAGATATATTCTAAACTGACTGAATACCTCAGTTATAGAAAAAAAAGAAGAAGGTACTTATGATGTATTGGCCAAAGCTGAAAACTGTGGCTTTGGTTTACACAATATAGTTTAAAAGAATACATATTGATCATGATGTCAAAAATTAAATGGTGATTTTTAAAAAATTTCTTAGAGTTCGTAAGCATAAGTCTAATGGTCGGGAGTATTTTTGGGTCAAGAATTTATTGACGATCAAGTTAGATAACGAGTGTCTATGCAAGTATGTAGAAGATGAATTGTGAACGTATTTTGGCCTTGATCCTGATGTAGAACAGGTGGCGGAACCCAATAGCATCGACAGAGTTGGAATGATGCGAAATTTGGTATGCTGATGTGAAATGGCGAGATCTTCGAAACTTGTTACCTTCTGCCTTGATTGGCAATAATTTGACTTTTACGAGCCAAAATCACTCAATTTCGATTCTGCCTTGATTTAGGGCATTAGTAGTATTTCTTTCCATTTGCTAATTTTAATAATTTCCCTGCTAATTTCTTATTTTCATGTTCTGGGTTTGCTCTGTTATAAAAAGAGCTTTGTAAGATGGAGGAAAAGACAACTTTTATTGAATAAATTCAGATTTATCTCTCTTTTTGGTAGATTCCAATTCTATTTAGAGTATAGACGTTGGTCTTATTTTTACTTTACTTCATGCTGTGTCAGATTCAATGACTGTTTTTATATAATGAATGATGGAAAATGTTATGGGCTTGAAGGTCGCCAATCCCACTCGTTGTTTTATTGCAGGGAAGAGCACGTCATATGTTGAAGGCTCTGTCTTCGGATTCAGAGCATACTCAGATTTTATTTACAAAATCTTGCTGGGCAGATCTAGTGATTGGGGCTTTTTGACTGAGCGGCCTGTAGTTTGAAAGACTAAGCATCATGTGGCAATTTGTGAAATATTGTTGAGCTCCTAAATTTCAGTAGTTTTGTACTGAACGGCTGGGTGCTAAAAAAGTAAATATTGAGCGATTGTGTACTGTGAGACTAAATACTACACAACTAAACGCTAAATCATGTGTTGAGAGACTAAATGTTGAGCTAATCCGAGCTCATCACATATTATACAATTGAAATATGAAACGTGTAATACAACATCTCATGATAAATATGATGTGAAGTGTACTAATTGTCCTTTTATATATAGGAAAGTTTGTATACAAAGATGTGTTCGGCACTTCTCCCTTAAATCTATCAAGAAAGGAAGGGCATTAATGTAACTGGAACCTTGTTTCTTCTTATAAATATGCCCAAGGAGGCGTTTGGCAACCCAAACGAATCGTCCATTACTTCCGGAATCTCTGCGTTTGCCAACTCTCTGTTTTCTAAAAAGCTGCCACTTGCTTGACGGAAATGGGACACGACACCGTCCAACCCTCGACGCTGATGTCTGATTTCCTCCGCCAGTGCGGCGGATACGCCGTCCTCGACGGTGGCCTCGCCACCGAACTCGAACGCCATGGCGCTAACCTCAACGACCCCTTATGGAGCGCCAAATGCCTCATCAGTTCCCCTCACCTCATCAGAAAGGTACCCCCCCTCTCTCTCTCTCTCTCTCTCTCTTCACGGTGTAATATTTTCATAACTCTACGTTAATTATGAATTATTTTTTGGGGGTATTTATTTTATTTTTGGGTAATTCTCTGGTGGGTGGAAAGTTTGGAGCTTGAATTTAGTTATTTTCTATCAAATTTTAATATACCCATATTTTTTTAAATATATTACACTTATGGAATTTCTTTACACTCTGCGTTCTGTTTTGGGTCTGAAAATGGAATTTTAATAAATTCCATCATAATTTATAATGGCCATTTTTTCCACAAAAAAAAATAAAATTAAAAGGATTTTGGAAAGAAATTATGACGTACACTTTGGGTTTTATTCCAAATATGGCAATACCCCTGTCCTAGTTCAGACCACTTTGGCTCCTCGTTTAGGGGAGGAAAAAAATCCTACCAAACAGAACTGATCAGAAAATCGATCCGAATTTTTGGGATTCGGTTGGTCTAAGTTCTATACTTGTCAGTTTGGTTTTGAACCGTAAAATTTTTGGTGTTTGGTTCGATTTTGGTTTTACGAAAATTAATCTGGGAGATTATGAACTGAAGCAAAGAGTTTTAGCCATGGCATGCACTATCGGCTCCGACATGTAAATTGTTCAAATTTGATCTCAATTTAGTTACCACTATAAATATGCCCCATTTTTTTCCAGTAGATTTTTATTTTTTTCTCTATATTTACAATAACAAAAAAGAATTTGTTGTCTTGCGCCAGGGGTTGCTTGAGTGCGAGCTTGCGTACTTACCCCTAACCAGCCCTAGGAGTATGGACCGAATTGACCTGACTTGTAATTGTTATTTTTTTGCATGGTCCAAACATTATTACTAGCCTCAAATTGTTTTGAAGTCCACTAATGGTAGGCCCAAATAACTTTTAAGCACAACCCAAAATCTCTCAAATCTGAGTTACTTGACACGACCGAACCATCCTGAATCGATTTCAGTCCACCAATTATTTCGGTCAGATTTGGGAATTTGTATTTCTCCCTGTCCCGATTGATTCAGTCTAGCATACACTCAAAACCGACCCTCCCGAACTAATTTTACCCCTACCATCGATTGAATCTACGCTTTCTTACGCGGAGTGGAGGGATTTATGTAGCAATTGTCCAATCTCTAGACTCTTGGATCCGTTCGATTCTCTCCCCCAAATTCCTGCGCCCCCTTGTGGAGCACGGGTTCGGGTTTTCTTTAACCGCAACCAAAAAAGTTAGCTTTGCCAACACAACAATCGGACCATCCCATTTATTCTATGCTGACTCCCGTCCAGATTGGTTTCTTGA
>JABCMJ010019161.1:0-10378 GCA_014822125.1 Arbutus unedo | reverse complement strand
CACTCTAATATACAAAACTACGTGCCGATCAACACCACTACCGGTAATATAGGGCATTGCCTAAAAAATAAGTACAGAATTACCGGTAATACCAGGACCTGCTAGAAAATGCGCGATTTCTACAGATTTTTCTCAACTTCGATTTTCAAGCTCCAAATCAACAACCAAGTTCACAAAACACCAAAAAAAGGATCCCTACCTTGAGTGTCGGATCGAAAGATTTGAGAGCTTCAAAAGTAAGCTCTAGCTCTAATGGTGGATGAACTCAAAATAAACTCCCTCCAAGCGAAATTAACACGATCAACCACTTAATAATCACCAAATATAAGAGAAATATGAAGGATCTTGAGGGATTTCGAAGTTCTTGCAATGTTTGTGAGATGGGATTTTGAGAGAGCTATCATATACACATACCCATGGAAGCCAAACGGGAAAAGAGAGAGAGAGAGAGAGAGAGAGAATGGGAAAAATGTGTTTTGCTCAAAAAGTCTGATGTAAGACTTTTAAAGTCTCAATTACACTATCACCCTTTAATTATACCACATGTTACCCACAAGGTTCTTATCTAATATAAACCACACATAAACCCCAATTAATTATATGTGCATAAAAGTGCATAAAACCACTTATTAAATTGAATTCCAGGCAATTAATAAATCATAAAAAAATAATAATACAAAAAATAAAAATAAAAATATTTTGGGTCCTCACATTCTACCCTCCTTAAAAGAATTTCGTCCACGAAATTTAAAATGTCGCATAAAACACATCTTCATTTTACCCCACTCAATAATGCTCAAAGCACATTGGTAGTACTACTGAATAAATCCACAAGACTAGTAAAACATATCAAATCCACTTAAGCATTAACAATGCTAATCTAGTATTTATCACAATCCAATGACTATCAAGTCTAAATGAAATACATAATTAAACCATAAATAAATGACGATATTTCTTCCTAACTTCATCCTCACGTTCCTAAGTCGAGTCTTCTTTGTCTTGGTTGCTCCACAATACCCGAACTAATAGTAAAGTCTTACTCCTTAACACTTGCTCGAGAGAATCTAGGATACGCATCGGCTCCTCTCCATAGGACATGTCGGCTTCTAACTCAAGTTCGGACCATTCCAATACATGCGAAGGATTTGGTTTGTATTTCCTCAACATCGACACGTGAAACACATCATGCACACCTGACAACTTTGGTGGTAATGCTAAATAGTATGCAGCCTCCCCTGTCCTCGATGATATCAAATGGCCCAATGTATCATGGGGAAAACTTTCCCTTTCGCCCAAATTGTGACAAACTCCGTCTCGGTAACGCCTTTAAAAATACATGATTTTCCAGCTGAAATGAAAGTGGGCGATCACGACGATTAGCATAACTCTTTATCGACACTGGGCGGTAAGTAATCTCTGAAGAATTATCTTAACTTGGTCGGTCGTCTCTTCTTGTGTGGCCAAAAGTCGTTGACGAATTGCTCTTAGTCTCTCCAATCAAGTTTGGCCCAACAAAAGTCATCTCTCCCAGTTCGGTCTAACACACGGGTGACTAACAAGGTCTCCCATACAAGACCTCATAAGGTGTCATCTTAACACTTAATTGATAACTATTATTATACGCAAATTTCACGAGAGGTAAGTGGTCCTCCCAACTACCTTAAAAATCCATCACGCAAGCCCGAAGCATATCCTCCAAGATATGAATCGTCCGTTCAAATTGCCCATCTTTCTTAAGGTGATAAGCAGTGCTAAAAAACATATGGGTACCAAGCGCTGCTTGTAAGTTTTGCCAAAAACGTGTAGTAAACCGCAGATCCCTATCGGACACAATAGAGACAAGAATTCCATGAGAATGAATAATCTCCTGAATGTACAAATGACTGAGTTTCTCAATAGAATCGATCACTTGAATAGGTAAAACATGAGTAGTATTCGTCAAGCGATCAATCATTACCCATCATGTCCCTTTAGTGACTTTGGTAGACTTGAAATAAAATCTATAGTGACATTCTCCCACTTCCACTCAGCCATAGGTAGTGGTTGCAACTCTCCAGCGGGTTGTTGATGTTCTACTTTCACTTGTTGACATGTAAGGCATTGTGCTACGAAGTTAACCACATCGTGCTTCATCCCGGGCCACCAAATTGTCGATGCAAGTCATGATACATCTTTGTCCCTCCCGGATGAACAGCTAACGATGAATGGTAAAACTTTCTCAAAATATCCTCCCAACATGAAACGGGTACAAATAACGTTTCTTGACAACGTAGTCTTCGATCGGCATGTATCACCAATCAATCTCTTGCATTGCTACTAAAGAATCTCTTGCGTAACTTATTGTGTAGTTAGGCATTGACCACTCGAGTTGATAACGTCGATTGAATCATCAAATTGCACAAAGTGACCCCCTCCTGAACTTCTTCAAAGTGTGTCGTGTAAAGCCCTAAATCTTACATCATCTTCCACTCCTGAATCGCCAAACTCGCTAGATGTGTCAATTTTTTACTCAAGACATCCGCTACAACATTGGCCTTTCCAGGGTGATATTGCAAGTCAAAGTCGTAATCCTTAATATGCTGCATCCAATGGTGCTGTCGCAAATTCAACTCCTTTTGGGAGAACAAGTATTTCAAACTCCTGTGGGCAGAGTAGACTTCAAATTTCTCACCATAAAGGTAGTGTCGCCAAATTTTGAAGGCAAAAATAATGATTGCAAGTTCCAAGTCGTGTGTAGGTTAAATCCGTTCATGAATCTTCAGTTGTCGTGACCCATATGCTACCACTCTTCCCTTTTGCATCAACACGCACCCAAATTTTTCTTTTGAAGCATCATAATACATGGAGTAGCCAACTCCCGCTCGGGTACAATCAGGATCTGTGCACCAATTAATCGTCGCTTTAACTCCTCAAATGCCGTCTCACAAGCATCATCCCACACAAAACGTGTCCCCTTACGCATCAATCGTGTCATTGGAGCTGCTAGTCGAGAAAAGTCAAAAACGAACCGACGGTAATACCCGACTAAATCCAAGAAACTACGAATCTTGAAGACGTTCTTCAGTCGTTACCAACTCATGACAGACTCTATCTTTCCTGAATCGACAGACACACCGTTATTCAAAATCACATGTCCCAAAAATTTCACATCAAATAACCAAAACTCGCACTTACTGCGCTTGGCATACAAGCGATGCTCCCTCAAAAGCTCAAGGACAACGACAAGATGAGACTGGTGCTCCTCTTCTGTAGGTGAGTAAGCCAAAATATCATCAACAAATACTACAACGAATCGATCTAGGTACCTACGAAAGATACGGTTCGTAAGATCCATAAATGTTGCCGGTGCATTCGTCAATCCAAACGGCATAACCACGAACTCATAGTGCCCATAACGTGTGCAAAAGGCAATTTTCGGAATGTCCTCCTTCCGCACTCTTAGTTGGTGATAGCCCGACCTCAAGTCAATCTTCGAAAAACAAGTCGCACCTCGAAATTGGTCAAATAAATCATCAATCCTCGGCATTGGATACTTGTTCTTCATAGTGACACGCTTTAGCTTCTGATAGTCGATACATAAACACAATGAACCATCTTTCTTCTTCACAAACAAGGCCGGTGCTCTCCACGGTGAAGTACTAGGATGAATAAAACTCAAGTCTTGTAACTCTTGCAACTGTATTTTCAACTCCTTCAACTCGTTTGGTGCAAAACGATATGGAGGCATCGAAATAGGGGTGGTACTAGGAAGTAAGTCTATCGTAACTCTCCGTGTTTAGTCACATCTTCGTCCAACTTTAGACTTGCTAATAAAGCATAAATAGAATCTCTCTCTCGAGGTCCACAGAGGTACAGCTCCAACGGCTCCCTACATTCCCCAAAGAACTCAAAGCAACCCTCGTCAAGTGAATACATGCAGACACGACGTTTGAAACAATCAATGGTGGCATAAAATGTGGATAGCCAATCCATACTAAGGATAACGTTGAATCCCAACATGTCAAGGACAATAAAATCAAACGTGAAGTGATGGTCGAGGATAACAATATCACAATATCTACAAATACGACCAAGTGGCGATCTACCTCCAAGAGGAGTCTTAATAAATAGTGGCAGGTCAAGGAGGTTAGTTTCTAACTCCAAAGTACACACGAATGATGCAACAATAAATGAATGTAATGCTCCAGAATCAAATAGAGCCCTAACAAAAGAGTTGAATAATAGAAATGTACCTCTCACAATGGACGCATCGGGCCCTTGAGAAGTAGATGGTGGAACAACAAATAAGATATTGAAAACTCTCCTCTGAGTGTGTTGGCCCTGAGAATCTCCTCCCCTCTGCTCGGAACCCTGAAGTGATATCGATGAACTCGCTCCCTTATTAGATTGAGAGCCCTGACCCAAAGTGGTCTGACAGTAGTGTGCCTGCTGTTGTTTCTGAGTACCTCAAAATTGCTATTGCTGCTCACAGTCCTGTCCATACCTAGACTGCTGTACGGACCCCACCTCACTGCGTACCCTAGTCCCTTGAGGGCAATTTCTTGCCATATGATTTGTCTTGCCATAAGTATAACAAGCCTTTTGAGGCATGGTACACTGACTACGAATGTGGCCTGGTCAATTGCATCGGTGACAAACAACATGTGGCCTAGAAGTGACCACCCTGAGTGTTAGAAGAAGTAGGCAGCCTAAGGTATGATTGGCTCTGAGGTACCCAAAAATTGCTCTTTTTTCCTCTTGCACCCTTGACTTCCCAAACTACTCGACGAAGAGCCCAAATTGACACTAGGTTGCCTCGGCTCCCAAACCCTCACATTACATTGCGCATCTTGCGGTAGCTCTATGCTTCTCGCGCACTCCCCACTCTCAAAACATCTCATCTTGTGTTGGCTCACTACAAGCCTCTTGAAAAAAGAGTGGAGACCCTTCTCAAATCGACGGCATTTTCGATCTTCCGAAGCCACTAACTCTGGTGCAAAATGGGATAAAGATTGAAATTTGGAAGCATATTCTGAAACTGTCATAGTACCCTACTCCAACTTCTCAAATTGTTCTCTCAATTGCTCACGATATGACTTTGGAAAGTATTAGTCCTCAAAAAGACCCTCAAACTCGGCCCAGGTAAGATTCTCAACATCTGGCTAATTGGCCTGGGTTGCCAGTCTAGCGACCCTCCTTGCATGTTTTCTTGCCTCTAGAATTAATTCCCACCACTTGTTGGCTTCGCTAGTAAGCTAACAAACTACAATACGAACCCTAAGGTTATCCTCCATTATCATCAATGCATTGATCAACTTTTGGATCTCGGCGAGCCAATGGTTGGTAGCGAGAAAGTCACCACCCTCTCTATTGAACTGCGGTGAATTTATATGATGAAACTCCCTCATCATGTCAATGTCTCAATTACTAGCACTGGCTCTAGCGGACAAAATTCAAAAGATTCGATTCGGAGAGCACCGTAACAAACTCTCTTGCAAAGTTACCCGGAATGACTGGTGGTACTACGTTCTGCTCTAACCCCTCGTCAATTTCCTCATGTGGAGCTTCTTCTTGCTAACTAACCACGTCATCTAAGTGTACCTCACAATAGCGACCTCAGCCTTGACCTCAGGGCTCACCCAATCTTACCCCACGTCTAGAAGGCATATAAAGCTACAATATAAAGAAATTATAAAACTATCAAGTCCAATGACTATTACTATGAGGTCAAGCCTCCAATCTCTTCGGCACGGGTTAACAACACTACACAACATAACATAACAGTAAATGCAATGTCAATGAATGTCATGCACATAAGCACACGCAAATCAAGCAAAAAATGCAAAATTTTGAACCCATGAAACTAAACGTTCCCCACGGTCTCAAGGTATTCTAACTGCTACTCCGATATCAAGTTGTCATGCCCTCAAATTTTAAAACAAAAGTAATTAAATAAATAGACAGGCATTAACGATTCCTTGCTAAAGGCTCAACGAATTCCTCCCAAAATATCCATACTTAAGGAGATAACTATTCCAGTTTGATCATATGTACATAGTGGGTCATCCCATCCCAATAACCATTTACATTGAGTAAAAGTTTTCAAAATATTACATTAAGTGTGTCACCAAAATAAGATAGAGTTGCAATACATCTTCTCAAAAACTGTTACCTAAAAGATGCTAAATAACTCCACATATGAGACTCTTCAAAAAATCATGCAACGGTCCAAGCACCCATGCCAAATGATGCTAAATGTCCGGAGTTGCACTTGAAAAAAAAACAATAAAGAAACTAAGCTAACAAGCCCAATAAAGAAATCTATACTAATCTTACATGGATATGAAATGGTATGGTATGATAAGTGAACATAAATGTCCAATAATAGCGAGATCATGAATGCATTCAAGTTAAAAACTAAAGATGAATCATGTCAAGTAATAATGTTAATAATATCAACAAGTTTGTTATAGAACCATTTATCACACCTTGTATGTTACTAATCCAATCAATCATGTCCTCGTTGCATTTTTATTTTCATACCTAATAATCCCGTAGGATACTAGTTCATCACTCCTACCATTTTCTTCGGGGAGTCTAGTTCGAGGCCTTCTTAGCATTCACAAAAGAGTCTAGTACAATCACCGTAACATTCCTCTCGAGGAGTGTAGTTCATACATCATACTGTTCAAGTGCCCCACGCATGTCACGTGTCATATAGCAATTTTATTTCATCAATTTAAACTCTCAAGTAAGGCACATGTCTAATAATCACCATCTTAAATTTACAACAGATTGCATTTTTATCATACGATATGAATCCTAGAAATAAGCCCAAAGAATTGGTGTAAAACATTAATTCTAGAGGTTAACAACTCAAATTATCGATAAAAAAATCTCAAATTTTATAGAATATAGAATTACTGGTAATATAGGCACTATTATTGGTAATACAAACACTACTACCAGTAATACAAGGTACTGCCTGAAAATGAAGTTACAAAATTACCAGTAATACAAACACTACTATAGGTAATAGCAGGAACTGCCAGAAAATGCGCGATTTCTGCAGATTTTTCTCAACTTCAATTTTCAAGCTCTAAAACAACATTCAAACTCATAAAACACCAAAAATAAGTCATACACATATAAGAGAGGTAAGAGATCCCTACCTCAAGTGTCGAATTGAATGATTTGAGCTTCAAAAGTAAGCCCTAGCTCCAATAGTGGATGAACTCGAAGTAAACTCCCTCCAAGCGAAATGAACACGATCAATCACCAAATACTCACCGAATACAAGAGAAGTATGAAGGATCTTGAGAAATTTCAAAATTCTTACAAGGTTTGTGAGAGCTATCACATACACACACCTATGGAGGCCAAACAGGAAAGAAGAGAGAGAGAAGGTGGGAGAAATGTGTTTTGCCCAAAAAGTCTGATGTAAGGCTTTTAAAGGCTCAATTACACTATCACTCTCTAATTATACCATATGCTACTCACAAGGTCCTTATATAACATACACCACACATAAACCTCAATTCGTTATATGTGCATAAAGTGTATAAAGTGCATAAAATCACTTGTTAAATTGAGTTCCGGACAATTAATAAATCATAAAAATATATTAATACAAAAAATAAAACTAAAAATATTTCGAGTCCTCACATCGATGGTTTGGGTTATAATATTAAATGCATGATAACTGTTGATTATTAATGGAATTCACTACTATCGGTAATAGCAGGAACTGCCAGAAAATGCGCGATTTCTGCAGATTTTTCTCAACTTCAATTTTCAAGCTCTAAACCAACATCCAAACTCATAAAACACCAAAAATAAGTCATACACACATAAGAGAGGTAAGAGATCCCTACCTCAAGTGTCGAATCGAAGGATTTGAGCTTCAAAAGTAAGCCCTAGCTCCAATAGTGAATGAACTCGAAGTAAACTCCCTCCGAGCGAAATGAACACGATCAATCACCAAATACTCACCGAATACAAGAGAAATATAAAGGATCATGAGAAATTTTAAAATTCTTACAAGGTTTGTGAGAGCTATCACATACACACACCTATGGAGGCCAAACAGGAAAGAAGAGAGAGAGAAGGTGGGAGAAATGTGTTTTGCCCAAAAAGTCTGATGTAAGGCTTTTAAAGGCTCAATTACACTATCACTCTCTAATTATACCATATGCTACTCACAAGATCCTTATATAGATACACCACACATAAACCTCAATTCGTTATATGTGCATAAAGTGCATAAAATCACTTGTTAAATTGAGTTCTGGACAATTAATAAATCATAAAAATATAATAATACAAAAAATAAAAATAAAAATATTTCGAGTCCTCACATCGATGGTTTGGGTTATAATATTAAATGTATGATAACTGTTGATTGTTAATGGAATTCACATTCCAATATAAGGATTGGTGATATTCTCTTGAGGAAACTTATAAGTTTCGATTATATCAAACCCTGCAGGTAAATATTAGTATCCGACATAACAAATAAACTAAGTGGAATGTCTCAAGGTATTTTATAGATATTGATTAAATAAATTGTCTGTAATTTATTTTAATCTATGGGTATCTGTAATCCTAACGTGGGGAGATAAATGAGCATTTAATAACATAGAGTTCAAAATATAGTTTTGAGATATAGGAAGGGAATGCAATTATAATTTTATAGTGGTATGAATTGTAATTTATATGATTCAAAATCAATCCAGCCTAGATTACGATTCCAAACCATATAGAAAGCTTAGCCCATATTTCTCCTTGGGGTCTCTATCGTTGCCTATATATACACCGCTATGGCTTCTAAGTCAAAGCACACTTGATACTAGAAATATTCAGAATATTGAAAGAGATTTTGTAAGAGCAAGGAGATCAAGGGTTTTGAGCCCACACTCGATTCGTGATCGAGGTGCAATAGGATTACGGTAGAAGATCCTGAGGTCGGTCAAGCAAGATCAACATTTCAGTCATGCTCATACTTCGATTGCATCAAACTGTGAAGGTTGTCAAGATCAAATTAGAGTGATCTCGAAGATATAAACCCTAGTTCTGTCTTGTAGGGTTTCATATTTGTTTGTTGTATAACCTGTGCATGTTCATCAGTGGGTCTCAGGAATTGATCCCTAACACATGGAGGCTCTAATAACCATGAAGCAAGGGCCGAAGCAGTTATGATCTTGCTAAATGGGTCCTCAACGAGCATGCCCTCATGACCAATTTTCCCAACTTCCATAATGAGTTCGAATATGAGGAACTATTGGTAGGTGATGAGTGCACTATATTGCATAGCAACGTGGCTCAATGTACTCAATTTGACAATTATGCGTAGGCAAATATATTGTTCTAGTTGATATTGCACACATGGTTGTGTTCGTATCATTTCAGGTCCTGGGGCGTCCATTACATACCCAAAGGCTTCAATTTCACTTAGAAATCTCGGGACCATAATGAGGTGATAAAAGACCAAATGAAGACTCGGGAATGATAAAAGAGAAGCTAGAACAAAAGAATAAGAAAAATCTAAAAATGGAAGTCAAAAGCACTCTCTATTGACAGAGAACCATTCCTATCGATAGAGCGCCTTTAAACGTTCAGAAATCCGGAGCTCTCTATCGATAGAGAATAGTCCTATCGATAGGATAACTCTCTATCAATATAAGAAGTTTCTATCGATAGGAGAACTCTCTATCAATATAAGAAGTTCCTATCGATAGGAACAAAATTCACCTGTCTATCGATAGAGGGTCCCTTCCTATCGATAGAGGCCAAACATCAAAACAAGACAGTTTACTTCTCTATCGATAGAGATTCCATTTTTATCGATAGAGGTCATATTTTGTCTGACCAAATGAATAGCTCTATTGGTAGAGACCAACTCTCTATTGATAGAGCCTGTCTGACACGTAATAAATGCATATTTTGGCATTCTGCTTCTCATCACCTTTTGGGATGCTTTTGCCCCCAATTTTTGCTTTAGAAGAGGATGTAAGGGGGTATTTTCAGCATGGTTTTGTCCCTTTTATGTATGTGTGGGGGAGAGATAAGTGGATCTCATCTTCTTTTTGTATTGGCATTGTATTGTAGAGACTTAGATACATTGATACACATTTTTTAGAGCTTCTTTCTCTAGTTGTTCAAGCTTTTGAGTGTTCTTCATTTTTCTCCTGAAATTTTCTTCAAGCATATGACATGTTCTCCTTTGGGAAGTAAGTTAGAGAAAGTGTAAGTTTGATATTGTGTTCTTACTTTTCATTTCAATCTTCCGGCAAGTCACCGGAATCTTAGCTATTAATATTTTACTTACTTTTTCTACAGATTTTAGAACATCCTTGGTGATCTATTTATCCTTTTAGCATTGACTAATGTTTAATTT
>JABCMJ010019159.1:0-25647 GCA_014822125.1 Arbutus unedo | reverse complement strand
AAAACAGAAAATTTAGAAAATAAAAACAGAAAACAGGAAACAGGAATGGTTAACAAACATAGGCTATATATATTATATAACAACAAAAATTAACTAACCTGTTACACTGTCTACTTACATTTTAAAAAATCAAAATTATTGAAAATCACTACTATTTTAAAATATTACAATTTACACATTAAAAAATATTTTAAAATTCACGAGATTTAAAATTCAAAAGAATATATGAATAGTAAATCAACGTTATCTTTTTATAAATTACAATCGCATTAGTCCAATAAAATTACGTAAATATGTGTTAAATTGTTGATATTTTTAAATCTCCTCATTCATTTGAACTTATATCCTAATTTACACAATTTAAAATTTTAATGATTGTATTACTTCATGAAATATAAAATATGAATTGTGTGTTGTCTAAACTTGTAACATTACCGTATTAAAATAAGATTAATTAATAAATATTAGTAATCTATGACAGAAAAAATCGTATTATCGTAAGTTCGAATTTTAGTTTTCATAATTAAAGAAAGGAAAATGAAAAGAGAAATTTCATTTCATCATTAAAAAATTGACTTGTCCAACAAATCATTGGATGTACTAACATATAGGGTTTTTCTAAGTCTAAATTATCTTTTCGTTTGAACCAATTGAATTTTACAAAATAAAAAAATAAAATTATTTAAAATTGTAGGTGACAGTTGTCACTTTTAGAGTTCTCCTCAAAAAATTCTTCTACAATACTATATAGTATAAATATATAAGGATACTTCTTCTAAATTTTTTTCCTATTAAAAATTTACCACTAGCAGAAAAATATATATAAATAGTAAACAATTAAGTTGATCCAAACATCACTCAAGTATTTTAGTATACTAATCGAGAGTTATTTGCCAAAAAAATTACACACATTGTTACTAGGGCCGGCACACCGGCTGACTTGGTCCTATCTGTATAGTACATGTTATATTTAAATGTTGTTTATTTTTTAAATTCAATTTTTTCTATCATTTATTACAAAAAATTATGCTATTTGGATGCCGGTAAATACCAAATCAAATGAATGACTTTCTCGACCAACTTAGCCTTGATGTCGAAATTTTTCTTAATTATATAAAAAGATTGAGCATCTCTTCAACAACAATGAGAGTAAAATAAGTATTTTTGCTTGGACCACGGGTGGGTAAGGGTGACACGGACCCCTCAACATAGTTCCGTCCTTTTTTCGTAGTGGGTTATCGAGTGTCTTTCTCACACATCGGGTTATTGGCGTAGGACTACTAAATTATTTTTACCCTTGTTAATTAGTTTTCCCTTACTTATCTTAAAAACTAATTTTCAGTAAGCACAAATTGCTTTTAACTTATCAAAATTATTTAGGCCAAACACTTAGTACCTGTAGTAGGTCGAAGTGTACAACAGTGAGCCTAGGCCCACGATCATCCTTGGCACGACTTCGCTAGGCCAGAGTTAGGCTAGGCCCAAGAACTACATAATGGACCTTCGGTTTACAAGCTGGGCCACCTATGCTTGGCGCCTGTCTTAGGCCGTACGACCTACGACATTACCACGTAAGAGGTCCGACCGTTACATAGGAACGTAGGAAAGATAATTACGGGACATGTAATCCTGGTCGTTCGACTCGTACGAAAGTGGGGCACGTGGCAGAACCACCGTGATTCCCGAACCACAGCCTATATTTCCAGCCGAAGATCCCGACAGATAGTTGGGTTCCTACTCTATAAATACTCCAAGAGTATTCCTACTTTAGGTACATACATGCTCATTCTAAAACTCTACTTTCAAGTTATTTTTGCTGTTACTAAAGGCTAACTTGATTGTTAAAGTGCCCATCGGAGATCCAACCCCGCTCGACACTAATTTAGTATTGAGTGTTTTGCAGGATTATCTAGAGGGTTTACTATATTCTGTCGAGAGGTCAAATTCGGATTCCAAACTCTACAATTTGTTGACCACAGTGGGAGATTCACTCGACTTCTTACCTCAAACCCTTATTTCCACTTTTACCAAACCCTTTCAAACTCAACCTCATGGCAAAAACTTCGACTTAAAAGAACGGTCAGATCGAGTCTATTCGGGCTGGGAAAGCAGCTAGACTGACCCCGCAACCTTGTCAATCCTTCCTGCCCCTCCATTGGTGGAAATTCCAGTCGAGCTTAGGGACCAAGCGTACGTTAAATGCCTGGAGGCTCGATTAGCTAAAAAGGATCAGCTCCTCCAGCTTGGGATCAGGCCACATCAGAATGGCAAAGCATCCCAAACTCATCATTGCATGCGCCACTGTACACGCTCTCTTGAGTGAAGGGAGCACCGAAAGCGTTCTGCTCTGGAGCGTTTATGAAGCATTGCAGATACCGAACAGTATGAGGAGACGCAGGGCCGAAAGTGAGCTTGCTCTCCTCCTCCCGAATGCTGTTCTGGTGATGAGTGTCACACCCAGTGGGTACTGATTTATAAACGATTGGGAGCTCAATCCATCAGTAGTATCCACTCGTACTCATCGACGACCATTGCCTCATATGTCGTCCCTACCCATGAAACTCAGTTGGACAAAAGGTATAGTGGGAAAAGGGACCGTTTCCCTCTGCGTCGTAATGATTGGAAACGTTCTTGTCAGTACCATAGAGGAGAAGATCTAAGGCCTCAACTCGCTGCTAGGCATAGGGGTCCAGTAGAGCAAGCGGTGCAATAGGCCCGGTCACAATGCGACATCATACATGACCAGCTCATCTCCTTTCCCTTTACCAAAGATGGGGTTTGCCCCCCACGCGGTTCCAACCCTCCTAAATTCACCAAGTACGACCCGAAGACGGATGTTTACGTGCACTTGGTGCATTTTAGGCAGATGATGTCTCTTTACAGTTTTGATGATGCCCTCATGTGTAAACTCTTCCCCTCCAGATTGGGAGAGCTCGACCTCCCCTAGTTTGACAAACTACCGAAGAGGTCCATCCCATCCTTAAAGATCTCTCTCTAGCCTTTCTGGCTCAGTTTGTTACCAGTAGTAGACAAAAGAAGGGGGTCAACTCTCTTCTCACTCTAAAGAAGTCGGCCAACGAATCTCTCAAACAGTATAAAGCCTGATATTGGGAGCTCTTCAATGAAATACAGGGTTGCAACCTAGCCATTGCTGTAACCTCATTCAAGCTCGGTATGGATCACTGAAGCTGACTGTTCGAGGATCTGATGCTATCCAATCCTACTAAAATGGATGATCGAATGGGCTGGATCGACAATCATTGCTGACTGGAGGAAGCTCGAAGCAAACGATGGCAGGCTGCACAAATCCATCCCTGTCAAGGAGATGGGAATAGGAGCATGAACAACAATAGAGGTCATCAGAGTGTTAACATGGTAACCTCCGGCTAGAAGAGAGGCCCTCGGCCTCATGAGTTTTTTGCCGTGAAAACCATCTTTAAGGTCTCGACGTACGAAATTCTTAAGAAGATCTAGAATGAGCCATAATTCGAATGGTCGAGGAGACCACTAAGGGATCTACAGAAGACTCTCGATTTTCCCTACCGATGCTCCTACCATAGGGAGAAGGGGCACTTAACTACAAGATGCCAAGTTTGGAGGGATTTCCTTGAAAGGTTGGTATCGAAGGGCCACCTCAAGGAATACATAGATGAAGAGAAGACACAAGCCAGACCTTAGTCTGAGCCTGAGAAGGAAAATAGTGCGAAGGTCAGGGTGATCAACGTAATCCATAGAATGGTGGACACGGTTGTGAAAGAGAGCCTTCGGGCTAAAATCAAGCAAGCGGCCTCTGAAAAACAAGTTACGACAGTAAGCTCGAGTGCCAAACGTCCTCATCCAAATAACCTATCCAAAGGCAACCTCGCCTTCTCTGACCGAGATCTGGAGTGTCTCCAGATGCCACACAACGACGCCTTAGTCGTTTTCCTTACCCTCAGCACCTCCTTAGTCCACCAAATTCATGTAGACTATGGGAGTCCTGCCGAGGTCAAGTACTACTCCCTGTTCTAGGTCCTGCACTTGAAGGAAGCCGACCTTAAACCCATCGAGGTTCCACTGGTGGGATTCAACCCCGCTCCCGTATGGCTGCTACGCAAAATCAAGCTTTCCATCCGCACTGGCTCTAGAACTATGACAGTTGAATTCGTGGTGGTAGATGTGTCAAGCCCTTATGATGCCATCGTTGGCCGCGTGTGGCTGCACAAGTTGAGAGCTGTAGCCTCCACTTACCATCAAGTCCTCTGCTTTGTGGGGACCAAGGGGTAGGAAGAAGTTCTAGGCAATCAACTGTCTGCCAAAAAATACTACGTGACGGAAATCAAGAGTAAGGTCTATCCAGAGCAAGTCCAGTGGGTAGAAGTGTCGGACGCTCCTGTACTCGAGGACGTTGGCACGGAAGCTGCAGAGAAAGCCGTCGAGGACTTGGTTCTAGTGCCAGCCAACGATTCAAACACTAACAGAACTTTTTTTTATTGGGATCAACCTTATCACCTACCAAACGGGAAGCAAAGACGGCCTTCCTCCGGTAGAATTGGGAGATGTTCATATGGACATCATACGAGATGCCGGGGGTCGACCCCAAATTCATTTGCCACACACTCAATGTCAACCCATCTCGTCAAATGGTGATTCAAAAGCCCTGGCGATCGGTTGTAACCCACACCGACGCCATCTTGAGGAGGTGAACTGCCTACTAGAAGTTGAGGCAATACAGAAGTCCAGTATCTAACCTGGCTTGCCAACACGGTGGTCATGAAGAAGAAGAACGGAAAATGGCGTGTTTGTGTAGACTACACAAAATTCAACGATGCATGCCTAAGAATTGCTTCCCGGTGCTGAGGATAGACCGACTGGTGGATGCCATGGCCAGGCATGCATGGTTCAGCTTCATAGATGCCCACCAAGGCTACCACCAAATTGCCATGCACAAGTTGGACAAAGAGAAAATTGCCTTCATTAGCCCTCGATGCCTATTTTATTACAAGGTGATGCCTTTCGGCCTCAAGAACGCATGGGCTACCTATGAACGCATGATTACCAAAATGTTCGGCAAACAGATTGGTGACACGATGGAAGGCTACATTGATGACATGGTGGTCAAGAGTAGGCACAAGGCCGGCCACCTAGCACACCTTCAAGAGGTCTTTGATATCCTGAAGAAACACAAGCTCTACTTGTATGTCGAGAAATGTGCCTTTGACGTCAGCTCAAGGAAATTCTTGGGCTACCTTGTCATGAGGAGGGGTATTGAAGCCGATCCCAACCAGATCAACGCAATTAACAAGTTAGAGGCTCCCTATACTATCAAGGGAGTCTAGAAGCTCATAGGAATGGCAGTAGCACGTAACAGATTTATTAGTCGGTCGTTTGATAAATGTCGATTCTTCTTTGAGCTCCTCAAACATTGCAGTCATAGGAGCTTCAATTTGACCTCCGAATGCGACCGAGCATTGCAAGACCTCAAAGCCTACTTGTCTTTGGCACCACTGCTCACCACGCCAAGAGAGAAGGAGCCTCTCTTCATTTATTTGGTCATTTCAGTTCTTGTGTGCTAGGAAGACCGAGCGCACTCCCCATTTGCTATACTAGTAAGACCTTGGTCAGTGCCGCCCGCAAACTTGCACCATACTTCCAAGCTCACCCCATCACGATACTAACTGAACATCCGCTGAAAAGCTTGCTACGCAAGGCCGACCTCTCCAATCGAATTTTGAAGTGGACTGTGGAATTGGCTAACTTCAATATCCAATACTAGCCAAGGAGGGAGATCAAAGGTTAGGTCCTTGCCGACTTGAATGTGGATTTCACGCCCGGCACTAGCAGACAACGTCAATAGCCGAATGCAGATCCAATTGACCCTTCACCTTAGCGGCTCCTCCACAGCAATTTCTGGAGAATGCATGTTGGTGGTTCCTCCAACAACCATGGCTCGGGGGCTGGAGTCATTTTGATCTCACTTGAAGTGATTCTCCACAAGCAAGTCCTTAGGCTCGACTTCATCGCCTCCAACAATGAGGCCGAATACAAAACCCTCCTAGCAGGATCCTATTTCGCCGAATACCTAGGTGTTGAACAAGTCAAAACCTTTAGCGATTTTCAACTCATCATGAACCAACTCTTTGGGAAATATGAAGGCTGAGACGACAGGATGTCTTGCTATGTCGACACCGTTCAATAACTCACCCCACGGTTTCAGCATTTTTTACTCGAACAAATCGCTTGCGAACATAACGCCCATGTTGACGGCATGGCAGGACTAGCGTTGGCCATAGACGCTGGGGGGCAGAGGACAATCTCCATTAATATCCTTCCAACACCCAGCATTGAAGACTCGGCGCTAGCTATTGAGGTCAATTGCATTTCACAAGGTCCTAGCTGGATGAACTCAATTGTCACATATTTCAAAGATGAAATTTTACCCAAAGACTGAAAAGAGGCTCATAAGATGATTCATAATGCCGCCCAATTTTGGTTGGGTTCAAGGCCTAAACTCTACCCAAAGGTGTACTTGTCCCCTTACCTTTTATGCATGCACCTAGAATAGACACATGTCATACTGCATGAGTTGCACTCAGGCAGTATACAAACCTCAGGGGAGGTTTGCGCAATTCACCCCTACGAAATGGACATCGAGATCGGAGGTTGGAAGGTGAAAACAGGTGGTTGAAGTCGCGGGAAAAATATCAGTGAACCTAACAACTTACACATCGCGTTCCAATTTATCGATATCCAAATTACCTGGTTATCTTCCAAAAGTACTATTTTCTTCTTCAAAAACTAGCTCAACAGGGCCAAAAAGAAGTTTTTTTCAGTCCTCGTGAATTTCGATCAGGCAATGGCCGTTCAATACAATTCTCTACCCTGCTACATCTTCAAACCCTCCAAATTCGAACCCATCCCACCATTCTCATCTACCCATTTCACCCCAACTCATCATACTCCACTTTTCCTCAATTCTAATACTTCGAAATTCTCAACACACAGGTCCCTCTCTCTCTCTCTCTCTCTCGCTCGCTCGCTCGCTCGTGTTAATCCGTGTTGGATATTCGTTTATTCTAAAAATTATGTACCATGGCGCACAATTACAGGTCGGATGGGGTTGGTTCTGCTGTAATTTCTGAGGAAAGCCCGGTGAGCTCGACTATTTCTGGGGCTGATGTGTTCAAACTTACTTATTTGGAGGTGCGTTTCGTTTTCATTGTTTGACATATTTTTGTATTTTCTTGGGGGGCGTAGATTGATAAAAGATAAGTTATGGTTCAGGGCAATACTTGGCTGTGGGATGTTGGTGGGTTGAAAATTTTGGTTGATCCAATCTTGGTGGGCAACTTGGATTTTGGTATTCCCTGGCTTTATGACGCTGCCAAGAAGTTTTTGAAAACTTTCCAGGTGCAAATTTCTCTATGAACTGGTTCTATGCTTTATTTGCTTGCCAATCAGTAGAAGAATTTTTCAACTATCACGAGTGACAATTAAGAATGTCTAACAACCCACACCTTGCATCCCTTGAATAGTGAGAAACTGTTAGAGAAGAAAATAAATGATTTGGATGATACAAGACAATTGATGGATTTTTATTGGTCCATTTTGCTTTCTCTATTTCTTTCTTATCTTACTGTCCAAAGCGGTTGTTGAGCATGTATGCAACTAGCCAACAAAAAGCCTTAAGTAGTTGGGAAAAAATATTAAAGTAAAAACACGGATAAAGAGAAAGATATAATCAAGCCTTACCTAGTCAATTGCTATGCGTTTAATCTTGCATTGAACGGATATGGGTATTGGGTGCGGACATTTGTCCAAGTGTCGGATACATCTAATCTCATCAAGGACGAGCAACAAAATATTCAGATTTTGTAGCATCCGTCTTTTACTATCTAGATCAAATGGTGTTTATATGGTTTCATATATCATTTCATTCTTATTGTCGGAATTTTGCAAGTCAATTGTTAAACTTGCATAACTGAATATGCTTCCAATGTGAATGTCCAACTAAATTTGGTTACTTATTCTAACCCTTACCCAAGTGTCCAGAGTCTCACATGGGTGCTTTACACAAGTAAAAAAGTCTATGCAACATAGAGGATGATGACCTGTGTCCAATTGCAATAGTGAAATAGTGTGCGACTAGCTTAGTTTTGTGTTGAAAACGTAGGAAATCTTGGAGCTGAAAGTCCAAGATTTGGATTGGCTCAAAAAAAATGTCAGCAGCCTTTGAGGATTTTGTAGACCCGTTTGCTGATTAGGGTTTATCCCTACTCCTTTTCTGATTCATTGATGTATGCCTGTAAATTCATGTAATCAGTAGAATGAAATTAGAGTAAACAAAGGCAATGATCAGACAAATAGTGACGTTGAGAGCGGTAAGAATCCTCCCATATAAAATCTAAATCCTGGTGTCTTCTATGATTAAGTGTGTGTCTGTTGGGTTTATTGATCCGTGGGCACTACAAGTGATATTAGAGCCCTAGGGAAACCCAGAATACTAAAAGCACCAAAAACAGAGTTTTTGGAGCTCTGTTTTGATTCTGCCTAGAAACCAAAGTATTCAAAAAATTTATTTTGAGCACTAAGTTGTGTTCCTCTCAACTAGACGAAGCCAACGGTGCAAGCCCGCCAGCTAACAGACATTTTCGTGATCCTCAAATGCCGCCCAAACACCATGTGTCAGATCCCCTCGTTCCCACACACTCACATGCAATTAAGAGGTTGAAGACATTGATGTCAATGCCACCTCAGCCCTACTACCATGTGCAACCACCTCAACTTGCCACTCAGGCACCGCGTGTACTGCTACTTTAGCGTCAAGTCTCCTGCCATGGCACTGCCACGTCAACCGAGGGGTCCCACACTCGCCATGCCAGCGTCACGTGTACTGCCACATTAGCATTTGTTGGCACATGTCACTACCACGTTAGTAACTGTGCTTGGTTAGTGATCTAGTCAGCAAAGAATATTCCTTGGCAAAAAGGAATATTTCAAAAAGCGTTTTTGGTGATTCCGGAGTTGTTTAGGTTTTATTTCGTCAAGAGCATCATGGCACAAATTTCGATGTCTAGATCCAATGGCGTGCTTGATTTTTTGTAATTCAGCTCAAAAGTTGGTGTACTATACTTTTTGGCTAAAAAACACGCATTTTTCGGCATAAGATATTGTCTTTGGCGCAATTTAAGAAGTCATGATGGAAGATTCTACTATAGAGAATACCACAACCACTTCTACTAGCACCGAGAAGAGTACCTTGGAGTCCAAGACCAGTCCGAGTTACTATGGACAATGGAAAACAGTTTTCAATGCCAAGCTTGAGGTGGAAAAGTTTGATGGAATGAATAATTTCGACGCAATGAGACATCTTGAATATTCTCTATCCATAGGAGTTGGATATTACATTGGAGAAAAGACAAGAAGATATATCAAACAGGGATTGGACGAAACTCAATCACCAAGCCTACAGGACGATCAAACTTTGTTTAAAAAAATCATAAGTACTTCGTTATGAAGGAAACGTTAGCTAAGGAGTTCAGGGATAAACTGAATAACAAGTACATGACGAAAGCATTAACAATTGGCCATTTTTGAGGAAGAAACTGTTTTGATTTTAGTACAAACAAGGTATGTTAATGTATCAACACTTGAACAGTTTCAATAAAATCCTACCTGATTTCCAAAATCTAGATATTTCTATTGACGATGAGGATAAAATATTGCCGTTGTTGAATTCTTTGGTTGGTACGTATGATCTCTGGACTACTACCTTTCTATGTAAAGAAGATGAAATCAAGTTTAGCAATGTTTCTAATGCTTTGATGATTAACGAGATACAGAAAGACCAACAAGTTCACTGGGATCCCTCGTCATAGCATTAATAGCAAGGGGAAGGACCAACAACAAGAAGTCTTGAGGACAATGGAGGTCCAAGTTAAGGGAAAAATTAGTCGATGGGAAACGCCTAGCGAAGAATGAATGTGACCATTGTCATCAAAAGGGCCACTAGAAGAAAGACCTTTTGAACAATGTGAATGTAGCAAGGAAAGAGGAAAAAGATCAAAAGTCAGCACTGATTGTGTCACCATCAGCTGGCCATTCAGATGAGTGGATTCTAGATTTAGGGTGTTCTTATCATATGTGCCCCAAAAGGGACTGGTTCTCGAGTTTCCAACAACTCAATGGAGTTGTTGTTTTGATGGGCAATGACATCGCTTGCAAAACAAAAGGGATAGGCACAATTCAAATGAAAATGCATGATGGGATAGTTAGAGTCCTTACAAATATTCGATATGTTCCTAACTTGAAGAAAAACCACATTTCTTTGGGAGCCTTTGATACCAAGGGCTATAAGGTTACGGTAGAAGGTGGAGTAGTGAAGGTAGCTCACGGGGCACTTGTTGTCGGGCACTCAGAAAGGAAACTTGTATTTCCTGGATGGGAGCACAGTCACAGGGTGAGCAGTCATTTCTAGCAGCTTAGACAACAATGATGCCTCCAGACTCTGGCATGTGCGCTTGGGACATGCTGGTGAGAAGTCTTTGCAAGGATCGGTGAGGCGAGGCCTGTTGAAAATGGTCAAGACCATAAAGGTTGACTTATGGGAGTATTGTGTATTGGGCAAGCAAACTTGAGTAAAGTTTGGCACCGAAGTTCATAGCACCGAGGGGATTCTAGATTATGTTTAGATAGATTTTTGGGGGCCTACCAAGAATGCAACCTTGAGAGGCAAATGTTGGTTCGTGACTTTCGTTGATGATTTCTCCAGATGGGTACGGGTGTATACCATGCGTCACAATGATGAGATTTTGGATATCTTCTTTCAATGGAAGAAATTGATTGAGACACAGACTGGAAGAAAGATCAAGATTCTGAGACCAAATAATGGTGGTGAATATAAGTTAGACTCATTTCTCCGATTATGCAAGGATGAAGGGATAGCCAAACCCTTTACAATTGTGGGGACACCGCAATAGAATGGAGTTGCAGAATGCATGAATCAAACTTTGGTGGAGAAAGTTCGGTGTTGTTGTCCAATGCCATCTCACTAAGGCGTTTTAGGGCGATGTGGTGAAATATGCTTGTTACCTCGTCAACAGATTACCTTCAGTAGCAATTGGTGGTAAGACTCTGCTGGAGAATCTATTTCACGATAAGACCCTCGTCAACAGATTACCTTCAATAGCAATTGGTTAGGAAAATCTATTTCAGATCACGATAAGTTACATGCCTTTGGATGTCCTGCATATTATCATGTAACCGAGTCAAATTAGATCTAGAGCTAAGAAATTTGTTTTCTTGGGCTTATACTTCTGGTGTAAAGGGATGCAAGCTCTGGTGTCCCGAGTCAAAAGAAGATTTCTATAAGCAAGGATGTTATATTTGATGGATCTGCTCTATTGAGGCAGGATTCTTGTCCTAAGGAGAATGTGGAGCCAAATACTTCGGATCAAGTGGAGCAGGCAAAAGCTGAAACTTCCTTAGTTCTAGCCAGGACTGTTTAGATAGTCAACCAGTCCTGATGATGAGACTAGTGATCAGGACACATGCTCAGAGGAGGAGGCTCGAGCATAGGTAATTCCATAGCAGTTAAAGTCCATTGCAATTAACAGACAAAAGGGGAAATTCAGAAACTAGCCCCATATGTTGATTCGATGGAGTATGCACTTCCACTGACAGATGATGATGTTGTGTGCACTCATAGCGAAGCAATTCAAAGTTTAGAAAGCATCAAATGGAAGAAGGTGATGGGATTACTTTCCGAGAATCAGACTTGGGAATTGGTTCAACTTCCAAAGGGTAGGAAAGCAATTGGTTGCAAATGGGTCTATGCTAAGAAGGAGGGAATTGGATCCGACAATGCCAGATACAATGCTAAATTGGTGGCCAAGGGCTACACTCAGATGGAGGGGATCGACTACAACGAAGTCTTCTCCCCTAGCATCAAGCATCCGTCTTTTAGACTTCTACTAGCTTTGGTTGCACAGTTTGATCTTGAGCTAGCTAAACTCATCAAAAGTGTCTTTCTTCATGGAGATCTAGATGAGGCAATATACATGGCGCATCCAGAGGTTTCAAAGTTGTTGGGAAAGAGAATTGGGCTTGCGAACTAAAGAAGTCGCTATATATGGTTTAAAGCAGTCACCATGGCAGTGTTGACAAGCGATTTGATTGATTCATGATGCATCAGAAATACTGAAGGAGCCAATGCAATCATTGTGTGTATTTTCGCAAACTCCGGATGGTTCTGTTATCTATTTGCTCTTATATGTGGATGTTATATTGATAGAATGTAAGAGCAAAGTGGAGATTGATAGGTTGAAATCTCAGCTCAGCAAGGAGTTTGATATGAAGGACCTCAAGGAAAACTAAAAGATTCTTGACATGAAAATCAAGTAGGACAAAAAGAAGGGCACTATCTGTTTGACTCGGACTCTGTATTTGAAACAAGTGTTGTAGAAATTTAGTATTGACAAACGTGTTAGTAAACCTCTGGTCGCTCATTTCAAGATAAACGCTTTGATGTCTCCGCGCACAGAAGCCGAACGGAAGCAAATGGCTCGAATTCTCTATGCCAATGCTGGGAGCTTTGATATATACTATGGTTTGCGTGAGGCCAGACATTTCACATCCAACGAGTATGGTGAGCAGATACATGCACAACCCTGGAAAAGGGTATTGACAGTTCGTGAAGTGGATTCTACGGTACATTTAGGGTATTGTGGATATTGAGTTGAAATATGAGAGAAGACAAAACATAGTCAACTTAGTCAACTTTTGGTCGGATACGTGGATGCAAATTATGCTGGTGATTTGAACAAGCGATGATCAATTAGAAGACATGTCTTTACACTTGTAGGAGGGCCGGTTAGTTGGAGGTCAACTTTACGGTTAACAATAGCATTGTCTACTACAGAGGCAGAGTATATGGCAGTGACTGAGGCCTTCAAAGAGGCTATTTGGCTACATAGTTTGATTGAAAACTTGGGGATTATTCTGGAGCATGTCGAGGTCTTTTGTGATAGTTAGGGTGCCATTTGTTAGGCAAAGAATTAGGTTCATCATTCCTACACTAAGCACATTGACTTCCGATTCCGTTTTGTCAGAGAGGTTTTGATGATAGAGATATTGTTGTTTAGAAAATTAGAACTACGGATAATCCGGCAGACATGCTTACCAAGGTGGTTATAAAGATCAAGTTCCAACATTGCTTGGACGTGATCAACATCTCTCGAGTGCATAGCATATTTGGGACAGAGTCGATTCACGATTTTTTGCCAAGGTGGAGATCGTTGAGAATGTGAGAAATCTTGGAGCTGAAAGTCCAAGATTTGAATTGGCTCAAAATAAATGCCAGCAGCCTTTTAGATTTTGTGGACCCATTTGCTAAGTAGGGTTTATCCCTACTCCTTTGTCTGATTCATTGATGTATCTCTATAAACAGATGTAATCAGTAGAAGGAAATCAGAGTGAACAAAGGCAATGATCAAAGAGAGAGTGAGGTTGAGAGCTGTAAAATCCTCCCATGTAAAATCTGTTGCCCCAGTGAATGTACCCGAATTTAGGAAATCACGTAAATCCCCGTGTCTTCTGTGATTGAGTGTGTGTGTGCGTTGGGTTTATCCATCCTTGTGCACCACACTATGAACTACTTGTCTTCATATGGTAATTGGTTTTCTTGACTTCTGAGTTGTACGTTACTTTTGTTTATTAATGTTAATTGTTGAATTCTCTTCATGACATGTGATTCTCATGCAGCTTACTGAACTTCCTGAGGTGGATTGCTTGTTGATTACGCAAAGCCTAGATGACCACTGCCACTTGAAGACGTTAAAGCCCCTCTCCCAAAAGTTGCCAAATCTTAGAGTCATAGCAACTCCAAATGCTAAGAGTCTGCTGGATCCCCTTTTCAGTAATGTAAGTAATTTAATGTTCCATTTTAAATTAATTCAGCTATGCTATAAAATCAGTTCTGTCTTGAATTTTGCGTAACTGATCTAAACTAGATACAGAGGTACTCAGTTTGCCATGGGTAAATTAGATGATTGGAATGAGGATTTGATGGATAGGAGTGGTCCGAGTGGCACAGTTTACTGGCCATGTGAAACACCCTTAAGTTGGTGTCCTAAGTTTGCACTGTAGAGATTTTTTACAGGATCTTAGTGACGAGCTACTTTTTTTGTTATCTAAGTTCAAACCAAATAGCTCAGAAAGAGTAAGTGCTGCAGCATACTGTTGTTCCTGCCTCAACATTCATAGGCCCTGCATGAATTGTGGAAGATGCTTTTGACACGAAAACTAATTGTGAATTGTTTTCTAGAGGCAACAAATGTTGAATATCATGATCTAGCAAAACACAACAATAATCTCGTGTATCTGTTTTCCTGTCCTCTTTCAGTATCTCCAAATTATTTGTTGCCGTGTTATCTTTGCACCATTTGCTATCGGGCTAGATGTCCAGTCCATTTAAATGCATTTTACGTTTCTAAGATTCTAGAACACTTTGTAGATGAATTCTATGACTCCTATCTCAAAAAAAAATGTATTCGTTCAAGAAACTGGTGTGTAAAGTGTAATTTGAAAAAGTCCCGCCTAGAAGACCTTCAGCCACTATTTCAGCTAATACAATTTTTTTTTTTTTTTTGACGACTTAAAGTGTTTGGGCCAACTTATGCACACATCGACTAATCTCTGCAGGACCAATTCCACCGGCCACTTGTGGGGATTCCAATTCAGCTAATAAGAATTTATCTTTCTGTTTCCTTTTTCTCAGTTGCAACTCTAGGTGGCTTCCTGAAATAACGAAGAAAAAAAGTTTCTCTCTTCAGTTTTCCCTGACTAATGCTTCCTCATATTGGATACATAAAAGTGTTATGCATCTGTGGACGATGTTCTTAGGCTGTATTAACAATAGATGGTTGTCACTAGAAGGTGCCCAATGAAGTTAGGGTGCTTGTGGGATTAGGCCACCCTACTCCACTAGGAGGGGGCTTGGCTCAGGATCCCCTCCTTATCATCACTAGCATGACTGTGGGGGAGCATCTCAAGTGGATGCATTAAGGTTACACAAAATAAGACTGTAGCAGAAGATATAAATATTCAATTTATGGGTTAGTTGACTGAAGCTGAGGTATTACAGTTGCCCTTCTAACATCTAGTTGATGTCCGATGTCGTTTGTTTAGATATGGAGTACCCGTTATTTGTCGTCCTTACTTTATGTCCGCATCTCTACTTTTGGAAATAAGTACGTTGACACCTTAGATTTTTTGGTTTAGCAGATGTATTTGCACTCAAAATATTCAGTCTATATGATAGAAATTCAACCATTTCCTTATCTGCATATGTTCCATCTTCTCTCTCACCAAACATAGAAATTTATATTCTGGTATCTCCGTTCCATGTGCCGCTTAAATGTTCAGTTTGATTGTGAATAATTGCTAGACCAAAATTAACTGCTACCCTACAGTTTCTATATGGAAACTCAAATTGGGGAATTGATCTGTAATGTTGCCATTCGGTACAGAAACCTCGGTTTAGCTTTTGCCCTGATGTGGATACCATAAGCATGCATGTTAAATGGCAAAATATAGTTTCATTAATATGCAGGTCACATACTTAGAACCTGGTGAGAGCTCCGAAATTAAAGCTAGCAACAATTTTCAAGTTAAAGTTCAAGCTACCGCAGGGCCAGTTCTTGGCCCTCCTTGGCAGCGCCCTGAAAATGGGTATTTTCTTTTTCTTTGCTTCTATTTTCCTATTAATAGTACCTTTAATTTTCTAACCCTAGTACAGTTGTAGTGAAACCTTGGATACAATTCGTATAACATGATGCATGCTCAGGTATCTCGTCATTTCTCCACAAGACCAGTTGACTCTCTACTATGAGCCCCACTGTGTCTACAACAAGAATTTTCTGGAGAAGGAACGGGCTGATATCGTCATTACACCTGTTATAAAGCAAATTCTTCTGAAGTTTACATTGGTCTCTGGACAAGAAGATGCAGTTCAACTTGCGAAGATGCTTCATGCCAAGTATACTTTACGTTGATATTGCATCTGAGTCACTATTTTTTCTTGAGGATATTGTTATATGAGTTTTTCTCTCTGTGTTATAGGTTTATTGTGCCCATGAGAAATGGAGACCTTGATGCTAAAGGGCTTCTTGCGAGGTTAATTCAGTCCCAAGGAACAATGGAATCATTCAAGGTTCGATTTATGTTATTTGTTTGTATAGAGTAACTGGAGCTTTTCGCCAAATCAGGGAAAGATTTAGTTATTCTCTTCCTAAATCCTCATAACGAAAAAACCCTTTCAATGTTGAATTTTATCCAATTATTTATCGAACAATGATTGGGACATCTTAGTTTCTTTTGCGTGTACCTATGTAGCACGGACGCGGATTCGGACACAAGATTTTTTGAAAAAAAGGGGATACGGACACGACAATTTTTTTTTGACGTAGAGCATATGTGTACATACATACAATATAATGATTAATGAATGAACTTTGATACTATTCAAATAAAACAACAATACAATCAATACAAATCAAAGAGATATCTTGGATGAATGTATTATGATTGAGTTGATTAAATATATTGAAGAAAAAAACATATATTTAGAGTAAGAAAAGTAACACTGTATAGAAATCGCTGTGAAGATGAAGATGAAATGTAAATCTTTTTGGGTATTTTAGATTTTAAACTTTTAATTGTAGTTTTAACCCATATATTATGTAATAACATATTTTTTCCAAAAAATTTTAAAAAATAACAAATGTACCTCTGTTGTCTCCCTTTAAAAATAAATTAAATTAATTGGATATACTAAATGGCGTGTCCAACACGTTTTTTGGTGTGTTCCCCGTGTGTCTAAAGTGTCTAACGCAGGTACAAGGACTTCCAAGGAGTATCCGGCTACATAGGTGTGTACGAACATGCAAGTAACTGATAACTCTGCCCTTGTGCAATGCAGGAGCGTTTGTCAAGGGAGGTACCGGATGCAGTGATACTAGAGCCTACTCCCGGTGTACCGGTAAATATTTCAGCACCTTCGAAACTTCCATAATGAGTATGTTGTTGAACAAATACTGCAATGTTGCAAATATATTTCTACATTTGTATACCAAGCAGTAAGTCTAGATTGGCAAAACCAGTCTCATGTATCACCTGCTCCAGATACTGCAATGTTGCAAATATATTTCTACATTTGTATGCCAAGCAGTAAGTCTAGATTGGCAAAACCATTCTCATGTATCACCTGCTCCAGGTTAAATCTCTAGATATTCACTGATTACGAATTCATGATATGTTGTTGAAAAAATATCGCATTCAGAATCATATTTACCAATACATAAATCTAAATTGGATAACTCTTCTCTGAGTGTTCTCTGCTCGAATAGAAATCTCTCTAGTTTCCTTGCTAATGAATTAACGGCATTGTAATGCGTGTCTGTCGTCTTATTTTCTGAAGCTCCAGCCTGAGCTATATGTTAGTGATCTTAGGTTGCATGTCTCCAAAAAAAAAAAAAAAAGAAGAAAAAATTATAACTTGTAGCAACGAAGTCTATTCTTTTAGTCGCACGTGGATTATAATGCGTGATGAATTGGTTAAAAAAATATTAGTTTCTTCGATTCAGTATCTCTTTGGATGCTCCTAAAATGACCCATCAAATGCTTTGTATGGGAATTCTTGTGTGCTTCTATTTTGGTTTAATTTTTATTGTTAGATCATGTAAAATTATTTTATTTATTAAATTGTTTACATTATTTAACAATTAAAAAAAACGTTACAAAACAAGAACACATAAAATTTGAAGTACATGTGGTTTGAACCCGTAAACTAACTTGTTCTTTCTGTACATATACACCAATACTCCCGAGGAGTAGGGCATGTTTGGGCGATGCAGTATTTTTATTTTGCGTTCTCCATTTTTTGAATTGTGAATGTTTGGCCCCGTGATTTTGGAACCATTCCTGTCAAAATGCATACCATATATAAACGAGAAAAATGTCAAAATCACTCCATACTAACTTTCTGAGTTCTACTTAATACTCTAAGACACCACTCTTTTATAAAAATCTATTCTGTATATATAGTTCAAATATTTAATTCTCATTATAATATAAAATTTTAAATTTTCAATAAAAAATTTGGAATTACAAAAACTTGACTCCCAAACATATTCCGGATGCTAGCTGTAAACCTAGATATTTTATGATCGAAATTTGACAACTTTAAACTTGGAGTTATTAGGAGTTTGTCCGATTATTTTCATCTAGAATTCAGAGAACTAGTCGATAATCTAGATGAGTTCTCTCCCAAGAGCGCCGGCTGGGTGCCTACGGTGTCCTTTCCATTTACTTAAACGTTACTCATTTCAGTTGAGGTGTTAGTCACGTGCTTCCGTGCACAGATGAGGACGAGCAACCAATCACTGATGCCCTTATTGGGGTGCAGTTACCATGCAAGTCGTGTAGAAAAAGAAGCAATTAAGTCAATCTTTTAAATTGATGAAGCTGGTTAATTACTTCATGAGTATACATCAATGGTCATCCAGAATTAGCTGTGCTCACAGGGTATAATTTTTACTTGGTAGTTAAGACTTGAGATTTAGAGATTTGTTCTTTTTTAAAATTTTAGGTTTGAAACCTTTTAGGTTTTATCAATTTCAATGGAGTCAATCCATAAAAGACTTTGCTTTGGTTTAATTGGAATTTCTGTCAGTGGACAATCAGATTGATTCCTTAAAAATTAATACAGATACGCGTAAATTAATCCGAATACTCTTTAGTTATGTTGAATGTTTGTGTCATACACTCACAAACAAAGTTGAGGACAAACGACCACTAATGGACTTGTGTTAGGGTGCAAATCATCTATTCTTATATAAATATAGAAAAGGACAATACCAATTGTTAAGTTTGGATTGACTCATTTCATTGATCGGTTACTTAATTAAATATTCAGTTGACAGATACTCATTCGCTCAATGCTCATCTCATCAAAACAAAGCCACCTAGGACTTGAACGCTCTACAATACACTACTAGTTGGCACCCAGCCTTCTAAGTTCTAAGAGTCAGATTGCTTGATCAAAATGAATCAATTACAGGATCCATTTTGCAAGATCCCACAAATAACGCATCAGAGCGCTCACAATCCAAAAAACAGGCATTACAATAAATGAACCTTTCCTTCCAACAAGAAAATGGGAGCATGATTGGCAATCACCAATCCAGTAGGAATTCCTCCATCTTCCACCCTATAAAAGGTGCTACTAGGCCAAGGATAAGATACGTTCTCTCATATATTCAATTTTACGCACTCTTGCATATACCCTTTCTAAATCAAACTACTAACTTGATCATCGCAGAGTCCTTGGCCAAAAACAACTCTCGGTTTTCAGGTCTTTTATGCGGGAACCACCGCAGGATCACAGAGTCAACTATCTCATTCTTGACATCATGAACTATGAACCACAAAGGGAAATGTAGGGGCAAGTTGTAGCCGATTTCCTAGATGAGTTCATTGGAGGAGATGAAGAAGAAACCAAGTCAGTGTTCAAACCGACCTGGAGGTGATAGAAAAAGCAGTGTTCATTAACCCAAATGCACTATGAGTGGTTAATGTGCACAGATTAGCTACCGAACAAGGGGCTGAGGTATTCCTAATTTCTCTGCCCGTGGGCGCGGCTAGAATACGCTCTGAGATTACAGTTCAAAGCCACCAACAATGAAGCAGCGAAGGGGCCATTGCTGAGATTAAATTATGCCAGCAAATGGAAGCCAAACAGGTTAGGCTTCGCAGTGGTTTGCAATTGGTGGTCACCGAAGAAAATGGAGAAGCTAAAGCAAAGGAGGAGGGGATGGCAAAAATAAAAGAAAATCCTGGATCACCTGAAGAAAACTTTCAAAGTAACACATATCGTCCAGATTTCTCAAGAATAGAATCGCCTAGCGGATGCACTTGCTCGACTAGCTAGTGTTTCTGAAGGAGAACTCAACCCAACCGTCCCAATTGAATATGCTTGGTCATACCGAGCATGAACCAGGTACAAGAGGAGGTCAACTTTGTCCAAGTGTGCATGACTTGGGCATAGCTGATCATCTGAAGCCTAAAAGATGGGGAACTGTTAAACAGTCAGTCAAAAGTTAAGAAGGTCATGTATAAGTCTAACAAATAAACCATGATGAACAATGGTCTATACAAGCACGCCTACTCTCTACCCTTCATAAGGTGATTGTCAAAGCATGAAGGCTAGTATGTCGTATAGGAAATTCATGAAAGAATTTGCAAAAACCACTCGAGAGGAATGGTGCTTGCAATGACCCAAAATGGTTTTTAATAAAAATAATTTTTTAATCATTTTATGGCATCTTTCATGGTTATTTTGTATTTAGTTATTAATTAAACCAATAAATTTAGTTACTCGATCGAACAGTGAGGGGTGAAAATGCATGTGTGATATTTGGGGTAAAAAGTGTCAGAGTAATTTTTTATTCGATTCCCTTACTCGGTGTCTTTTCACTATATATTCTTCACTTAGGAAAGCTGGACACCATGAACCCATTGGGTCCGTCTTCTCCTTTAGTAGCCAAATTCAACCTTTGCCCCTTGGCTTCTTCCTCATCATCAAGGCATTCACACTTCCGTTTAACCCTATAAATAGCAGTTTTGTCTTCTTCCTTCCAACACCAGCACTCAAAGTCAATAAACCAAAGAGAGAGAGAGAGAGAGAAAGAGAGAGAGAAACTATTGAAGGAGAAAGGAAGGTCCGAAACGCCAATTAACCACCACCAATTGGCATCACAAAATTGCATACAAGGTAGTAATCATTACCTAAGCTCTTAATTGTGTTATATCGTAGTTAAAAGTATCAAAATTGCATGAAAATCTAGACCTTAAAGTTGCCAATCGAAGAACCCAGCAGTACGTACGGTTGAGACTAGCGGTCGACCAGCTAAGGCTGTCGATCGATCGAGAATGGGTGATTGAACAGTTGAGGGCAATTGACCGATTGATGCTTGTGGTCAACCGGTTGAGTTGTTTTTGGACATATTGTAAAACCATGCTCATAAGATGAAACATAACCTCTGCACTTCATATACACATCACACATGCCTACATGTAGCTCCATTTTTATGTCCACGAGTCCCGTGGAAATTCTTGAGAGTAGGATGCCAACACGAGACCATGTTATTTTGTTGATATGTCATTATGGTAGTTGTGCTATCGTTATCTTGTTGTTATATTGTTGGAGTACCTAAAAACAATCGTTATGTTGTCTAAATGATGTCGTGATTGTTGTTACACTGACATGGGAAGAACATAGAATTGTACATTACGGACATTGGTGCAGATAACACTCGGACAAGGCAATGAAGGGTGTCGAGTTGTTATTATAAATAGTTCACACCTAGTGACACCTAGGGTAAATGAATGGAATAATAACTAGATTGGGTGGTCTCACCGTGATAATTTCGTTGGATGGGGGTTGACTGGGACATTTTAGTGTACTAAAGGATCTCAAATAGAAGGAGAAGAAATGGTTGTGGGTGACTTCGGGGTCAATTGTGAAGGCATTAAACCTCAGAAGGGTGTCAACCAGCATTCTGGATGAGCTTGAGCTGAAAGGGGAAACAGTGAAGATTCGTTGGCTGGACCTCATACACCATGATTGCTATAAGATCTAGGTAATATAAGGTAGGAATTGACATGCGTGGACAGTAGAAGACACATTCCTTGCAAGGCTGTCGATGACGTACTCAAGTATATCACCTAGGTCTGAGTTCATCATGGACTTGTTCTATGCAAGGACTGATCAATCATAGTTTAGGATCTTATGCTAGAGTAGATGGGTAAGATATGATTAATAATGAACCTCCCGCATTTCCTTTTATTGTCCTTACATTTTCTGCTATGCTTTAATTTCTTTGTTGTGTTTGTCACGTAGTGTTTTCTACTAAGTGTCACAAATCATGGTACGATTTTTTTGTCTCCTGGCATATCACTCCAGAGGTAGATGAGCAGCAAGGGATGCACCCCGAATATGAGGAGTCAGACTATGGAAGAGAAGACTCCAACAAAACCTGAATTTCATACCCTTAGAAGGCTCTATATAATTACCTTATGTTTTAAAACTTTAGTTCCACATGTAAACTCGATTTTTGGATATTTTGTAATTTCACATGTATTTTAAGAGTTTGTTCCACAACTATTACAATCTTTTCAATAAATGAAGTTATTTTTTTAAATATTTATTTAATTTAATAATTCATTTAAAAAACTTTTCTTGACGTTGTCAAAAATCATGGCGTTATAGCTTTGTATCAGAGCATAGATTTAACCACCTCTACGAGCTTGGACAAAATGTGTAAATCACAATTCAAGAAGACCTCTTGAGTTTCACTAGTTGAATTTCTATTATAACTTCTTTTCCGATGAGCTAGTGAACTGCTTATAATCTTGATCTTCACCAACATATTTCTTTCTTTAGTTCTAAATGCTCACAAGTGTTTATCATTCGAACACTCAAATATGATTTACAAGTTTGTGTATGAAAAGTTGAAAGCTCACTCAATACTCCTTACAATGAGTAGGCATGACAGTATAAGGCTTGAACAATTGAATAATAGAGAGAAAGATTGAGAGTGGTTTGAATGCCTGATCAATTTCTTTAGGATAGTTGTTGGGGTGTTCATCAATGTCCAATTTGAAATATATACAACATTTAGTTCATTTTTACCGCTTGAGGTGCATTTAATACATTTTTGCCTGTTTAAAAAACTGTTAGGAATCAAGTATATGCTTGACTAGATGTTCGGACGGACAACTGCTAATCGTTCGGTGAAAGACATGGGTTGTCATACTTTATGCCTGGATGAAATAACTACCTGTCGCATGTCATCACTACTGGCCTACTGTAGTGACTACTGATCTGACTATAGATTAGAACCTAAAATTGTTCTGAAAAGAAGTCTCCAACATACCTTAGCTAGTTTTAATGAAACATACAACATATTTATCAGTCCAAGTATTTCATGACGCACTAAAAATATTTGAGAAATATATGCTCAAGTGCCATGAATGTTTTAAATAATTTTGTTTAAAAAAAGTGGCGGGAGCATGTCGTAAAGAGTAAGCTTATTAGAAAAAATCAACTAGATTTCTTACGCAACTAAAATATTCATGCAAAATATAAAAATCATTTTAATCATCAAAAGCAATATTTAATATTTTTAACAAAGTAATTTTTTAGGCTTGTCACGCTTCTGATTTTAAAAAATATTAACAAATTATAACGAATACATGTTTGAAAATTGAGGGCTAATTGACATATTAGCCTGCTAGTTTCTTATAATTGCATCATTATTATAAAGTAGTTTTCTGCTGCATCCTTACTTTCTGCATACTATTAGAGATTCGATGAGCAGAATAAGAGTCAATCAATGCAATCTTTGGTGGAGGTTGTTACCCATACTAAGGTCATCTCGGTTATGGGAGGGAAAGGCGGCAGACAACCGAATAAATTGGGGAGTAAATTAAATATTTGAGGTTTCTTTAAATTAGTACTGCAAAATATATATATATATATATTTTGCATACTTTAGTTGCAATAAAGAAATTGACTATAGCGTAATATTTTCTATTTTAAAGCTTGACCACACATCGGATGTGGTGGACAACTTGTGTATATAACGGTGCAAGTCATTTTCAGTAGGTGTGCAAATCAGATAAATTTAGAATGCCAGCTAATGGTCTCCCACCTTTTGGCTAATATTTTTCTCCCGTAGTTGGAAATCATAGCACTATATCTGTAAGGAGATTTTTATAGTCGGTACCATATTTTTAAACCTAATTTTAGTCAGTGTCACTGAAATTAAAGTTTTGGAAGATATTATAGCCTTTGAACTTGCCCACTTTGACCGTATTATGTATAGTGGACATTAACTCTACAAGTTGCCATCTTTAGCCACACATTATTACAATACCAAATGATCATTTGAGATGTATTTCCAATTTTTACAAATGAAAATTAACTGATTATCGTGATATCTTATTCAGTTAATTTTTTTGAATAAATGATATTTTTTTTTTATCAAACTTCGGAGATAAATCATTTTAATCATTATTATGAATATAAAATAAGCCCAAACACAAAATAAAATTATACTATAAGAAATGGGATACCAGCGGCTTCTCCTTGAAACTTTGGATTTGACCTAATTTTTTTTTGTCTTTATTTGAAATTTTCTTTGCATTTATTAATGTGCGTCAACATTTTGTGGATTATTAGTTCGTATTGATGAGATATTTCACACAAAATATGAATAAAGTTTTTTTAAAAATATGTGTCTATTTTAAATTATTTTCGTCTTTAGTGGATTTTTCAAAAAACTTTTAATCATAATATTTTAATTTTTGGATTCCTTTTGTTAAAAAGAACTAAAAATTTAAAAAAAAAAAACTAAGAATATATGTTGTTGGTAATACTATTGGCCGACTAAATGAACTTTGGTTGGTAAATAGCGAACCAATCCCGAAGAAGATTTTAGTCGGGAAATAAGAGACCATCACCGACCAAATATTTAGACAGGGAATAGGATACTAGTGCCGGTTAACTTATTCGGTTGGCAAATGGAAATCATTGCCGACTAACTTATTTGATCGGCAAATGAATGAACGGAACGATTGTTGACTAACTTATTTGGTCGGCAAATAGATGGACGAAACGATTGTCGACTAACTTATTTGGTCGGTGAAAATCACATTTTATATGAAACCACCAATCACAAGTCTAATAAATCAAAATATCAAATAAACTGCAACACTTAAAAAGTAGATGTTCTAGTCTATAGGTACTCATGCCCAACCGCAAACACTACATGAGTCATTATAAACTATAAGCCAACAGTAGTAGTATTAGTATTCTGACTCCAAAATCAGCATGAACATAATCAAAACCATTTCCATAATGATTCAAACTTGATCTGATAGGGTAACCCAAAAGCAGCACCAACATCTTGCACCAAAACATCCTAGAATAACAATCAATTGACAATAAAAAGCAAGAAGCATGTGCTGACAGCAAAATACCATCAACTGAAAGTAAACACACAACCATCACTAGCAGTATTAACCTCAGCTATGCACCTGCAACTCCATACTTATTAGGATTTTATACTAAAATTCATGAATTTATACAACGGATTAGTATTTGTTTGGATTATTTATTAAGATTAATTACACTGTATCCCTTCAACTATGACCTTTTTCACGTCACCCTTTTTATGTTTTTTTTACTATAACTTACCCCCTTCAACTATAGAAAGATGGCATAATATTTTTCCGTTAAAAATACTTATTATGACTGAAATATTCTTCACATACACATACGCACAACAGAATACATAATTTATAATATATAAATTAAGTTAGTTACTATTAATTCTTATTTTATTTAATTTGTATTGTAAATGAGTTTTAGATATGACACGTTATAATAGTTTAACACTTAGTAAAATGTTACATTATTTTATAACAAAATATGAAAAAAAATGACATGTCACCATATGTGCACTTGGTTATGTCACTACAACAAAATCGGTTTAATAGGACAGTCAAAAATGCCTCCATAGTAGGCCTATTGAGACATTTTAGCTA